>CBVK0102028659.1:0-12541 GCA_900067695.1 Picea abies | reverse complement strand
GAGTATGAACCGTCAAATCACTCTATGTCGGGAACATATCGTGACCGTCGGATTTCCTAACTACAAATGCATACTAAAGAAATACACTAGAAAACACATTTTTACCTAATGACACAATAAACCAAGTAGATCTTACTAACTCCTAAGTGTCTAAATATCCTAACAGGAGAGTTCCCAAAACATCTTTGGTCGAAATAATTTGTTATTCTTTGTGACACTAAGACAATTGAGGATGAAAAGCACTTTCTCTTAGAATGTCTTGCATACACTCACATTAGATCACAATTTCAAAATATGTGTTACAATATCAATCTTTCCAACCTTTTAACTCATCAAAATTACGATGATCTAGGAAAGCTCTTTTAAATATTTTCTAGTAGATAAATAAAACTCTAAAGAAAACTAAGTAATTCTTCACCTTTCTTAAGATTCCAGAGACCAAATTTGATATCAGTGAACATTAAGAATCATCATCATTAAAATTTAAATACTAAAAAATTCTATATTTATTATTTTTAATTAAATAATAAATTAATTAATTTCTAAATTCATATGTTTCATACATTAAATTTTAATTTATGAAAACAATTTAAATATTTGATAGTTTTTTTTTGTTAAAAAAAGAGATTGTATTACCTTAAGATGTCAAAAAAATGACACATGTTTGAAAATACATCAAAACCCACCACGTGTTCTACCACATGCATGGAAACCAAAATAGATGGTCTGCATTGTTCAAGGGCCAACTGGTGAACCAGAGTATGTTTTCAACAAAATTCAGTCTAGCTAAAACTAGAAATCTAATAGTAAAGAAACTAGATGTGAGGCGAACCTAGGTTTCCATCATGGTGAACTGTGAAGGCGAACGACTGGAAGGATGTTGGGAAATGACTCTTCGTAGGATCGCTTGACAGGGAGTTGAACAAAATGTCCAGGCATTTGCTAAGGACATGTTGGTTTTGAAGTTACTTGGCCAAATATTTCCTCATCTCTAAAATCAACACTAAATGATCCTTTGTGAGCCTGCAGAAGATGGGAAAATCATGTCACCCCAAAGCTGGATAAGCTTGCTCGCCTGTGTGCATCTCCTGATGGGTCTCCTCCTTGCTCCAACAATCGCCCAAATCTATCCCCGGTGCTTCATTGTTCAATACGCTGACATTGGGGGCTGCATCTTCCTTGAAGTCATCTTGCACGAGTGGAGGGATTTCCTCCTCCACAATACAACCTCCCATGGCTATCTCAGAAGAATTTAAGGGGAAACTAGTGCCAATTGGTGTTGTTTGCTCCATGGTGTTCTCCTCCCAGTTAGGAGGAATCTCCTCTTCCACTATGCATCCTCCATAGTTTAACTCAGGGTCAGGTGAATGGGGCTTAGGCTGGGCATCATCACACCAACTTTGGTCGGAGTAAGGATAACAAGCAGAGAAGCTTCTTGGATTGGGAAAAAGAGAAGGCGAGCCTCTGCACTGATGCCGACCTACCAGACTGTAGTAGGCCGACCTGCGTTTGGACTTACCTCTCTCCCAAGGCATGGCCAATTTGAGATCGAGGGGAATAAAATTGACAAAGAAAATGAAGGGAATGTTGATCGTGGAAGGAAGACAATTGACAGAGGCTCGACTTACTCGGACAAAGAATGCATGTGGAGAATGCAATGTCGAGGACAAACTTTGGAAATAGGAACCACATCAAGAGATTACCTATGTGATGATGAGAGAAATGACAGTTTGGGGAGCCATGAATGTTGAGGTGATGTCGCCTTGCTGCATCATACTAGTTCCGAATGGCCAAGCTTGGTGCGCCATTAAAACTTCTTGACTGTCCCAACACACTAACTTCTTGATTGAATGAATCCTATGCATTGTGAGTTGACAGAGGTGGAGGCTAGCGACGAGAGGATTTAATTGCACTCGTCGCCAGAATGCCATGTAGCATGTTCTCACCATGTGTCACCCCATCCGGGGGTTATATATTTGATAGTTAAATATTAATAATATTTTGATTAATTTTAATTTTCAAAATTAAGTTAGGATAATTTAAAGTTGAGTTATGATGACTTAGATAGTAATTGTTTCTCTTTCATTTTTGTTTTTCGCATAGAGGATAAAAGTTATGAATTGACATATTTTTTCCCGTTAAACTAGATTATTTTGCACATTAAACTATGATAAAATATCAATAATATTTTGATAACTAAATATAATAATATTTTGATAAATTTTAATTTTTAAAATTGTAGTATAAACATTTAAATAGTAAACTTCAAAATTGAGTTTGTGAATTCTTATCTTTAGGGTTGTTTTTCAAATAAAAGAAAAAGATGTGAATTACCTTATACATTCACATGCGTTATGTATTAAATTATAATGAATGAAAATGTTTAAATATCAATGATATTTTAATAGTGTTTAATTTTCAAATTGAGATAGGATAATATAGACATTAAGTTTTTCCTTTAAACCATGTTTTTCTAATAGATGAGAAGTGATATGGATTATTTTATAAATTTATTTATTTTTTCATTATAAAATATGTAAATAACAATATATTGTAATAATTAAATATCAATTATATATTAATAATTTATAATTTTCAAATAATGAATTATAATAATTTAGATTATAATTTTTATTTTATTTTTAAATAAAAAGTGATAGGTGTGTGTTTTGTAACATCTATGTTAGTAAGATATTTAACTAAATCTATTGAGTGAGTCTAAATTTCGTAATAACACTAAAATTATATTTCAATTTAAATGGTGTCATATTCTAGATTTTCTTTATGTATTAAGCCATAATAAAATTAAAGATTAGATATTTTAGATTTGAGAATTTTGCAAGAATTTTTTTATGTATAGGGAAACTTCTTAAAATGTTGCATCTATTTTAGAATTTTTTAACCTTTCAAACCAAACCATTATGGTCCTAATGATGAATCATAGTAGTTTGGTATGAAAGGTCAATTTTTTTAAAAATGGATGTGGCATTTCTAGAAGTCTCCCTATACATTGAAGATACGATAGTCGTACTCATAGCATTCGCACACAATACACCAACATATTTAAGGAGAACACTCCTAGAGACAAAAAAATATAATATATTATTTAATCTAAAAAAAATTCAACTAGAAAATGTTTACATACACAAATTTGCATGACCTCTAGGGTTCCACATCCCTATGTTGCATTTATGAACATCTAACACTTCTAGTAATCAAAGTGTTTTCTTGGCTAGAAAAAAACTTACAATTTATAAATTTACCTTCATTGTTGCTCTCTCCTCAAAGGAATCTTCTATAGCATCTAGTATTTCCAACAATCAATTGAACCTTCCTTTTCTCAAGGTTCTCTTCTTCTACTCAAAATATCTCTTCATTAGTTGTGATCCCTCAATCAACTTTTACCAGTCAATTGTCCAATATTCAACTTAGACATTGGCTTTTTCTTTTGGCTCCTTCATAAATCCCACAAGCTTTCCCTTTAACAAAACCTAACCAACCCTTTAATTAGTTGGTCTCTCTACCTCTAGTTCTCTATCACCAACTAATTCTACCAACACTCAAAATATGGTTGAACAAAGGTCATTGAACTTAACATCTAGAGTCTTGAATATTTCACCCACTCTTTATAGTAATTGATCTATGTGTCTCCTTGACTACATAGAGTATATCTTTCTCTCCAACCTCTCTTTCTCTCTCACTACTACAATAAACCATTGCTATTCTTGTCTATTCGGGGAAACACATGTTGTTCCTTGGCCTCTTTGTGTCATCTTAACCATAATGACCCCCTAAAACCACACCTTTTCTCCTAACCTCCTATATTCTTTTATCAAACAAAATTGTTGACCCTCACATCATCCTACAACATGAATTCTTATGGGCCATCTATAAGAACAAATTGCAATAACGCATCTTCTTGTCATTCAATTAAGTAATAGTTCACCTTTCCTTGGTAACCAATGTTAATTATCCAATCGACAAGCTAATGGTTCCAAAGAAATGATCAATCAATCACTTCAATAATTATTGTTGATGTGGCATATACATGACATTAATGAGATGCTATGGATCAAGCCATCATCCATCCACTTGATCTTTCCTCTGAGGTTTAGGTATAAGTCCCTATAGAAATTGTTATGGTGGTTAAGCTTCATGGTCACTGCCAACCACATTGTAGTTGACAAATGCTTCCATTGAAAACATTCTAGTTGACTAAATATTGTGTTGACATGTCCATCAATAAATACTCATTAACCCGTGTCTTTAAAACTCTAGGTACATTTAAACACGCTCCATTCACATGTACCCATTGTCCCATTTTTGTTATTGATAACAAGTTCTTCTAGTTGATTTTTCCTAGTCAATTATATCACGTCATTTCTTCCCTTGTTACCTCTTTCCTAGTTGATTTTATTAGTCAAATTCTTCTTAGTTGATGTTTTGTCTAGTTAATCATTTGATTACTTAGGAAATATATGTCTTTCCTTTGGTCATTGTTTATTTTTTCTATTCAACTTATCTCCATTATTAAGATCCATTTTTGGATTAGATCTCCCCTTTTTGGAGGGTTTTGGTCCCTCAAAATCAAAATCAAATTTCAGGCATCTAGCCTTCCAAAATTGTTTTTGTAATAAACATTCATGACTAAATTCCTACCTTGCACATTTATTATCGTCAAGTAAAGTCTCACTTAAAATTCAGAATGTTCTTCTACTAAACTCAATGATTTTGGGTCTATGTTTAAAATTTTCCTCTCATGAGTATTACTTCTTTAGGAGTGTGTCCATGTTGGTCTATCCTTTTCACAACATTTTCCCCATGTTTATTAATACTTATTCCTTTAATATTCCCTTGGAAATTACTATTATCCTTTGAGTCTTCATATCTTTGGAACATATTGATTTATCATAAACCCCATCCTCCAATCATCTGAATAATGGTTAGCTCATGTGGTTCTTATTGAGAATGATGATCAACAAAAGTTAATTTTTGCAACCTATTATCACAATTATACACGTACCCTTCCAAAAGAAACACTTGTTGATACATTGATACAACAATGAAGAATATTCCTCTATAGATATGCATGCTCTACATACCTCCACTCTAGAAGGTTCAACTCCCTCTTCAATTGCTTCGTTCAAGTCTTTTGGGGCATTTTTAACTTCACTCCCCTTCATTCCAAGTTTTCTTATTCTTGGTCTTTCCTTCTTATTCTTGGGCTAAGGTGAGAATGAAATATCCAACACTTCTCCTCCCAATAATTTCTCTCTTACAATGGGTACATAAATTATTTCCACTTCATTTTTGGATGATGTTATCTTTCCTTTTAGGTTTCCTCCTTTTTCCTTCTTATTGGTTGGAAGTATGGCCCTTACATCTTCTCTTCTTCTTAAAACATATAAAGTCTTTAGTGTTGGACTACTTCCTCCAACATCCATGCATAATTTTTTTTTTAATCCACAAAAAGAACCAGGAAATAAATACCAGCATTGATATGCCTTATGACCCTTCTTCTTATAAGAAAAAAAAAGTAATTGAATGTTTCTTTTCCTTAAACCTTTCTATTACTTTCCCTTGTGCTTTATCTCTGCCAAGTTTCTTGTTCTTCCAATTGCTAGAATGTGCATGGGTTCTTGGCCTACTTTCTTGTTTCCTTCCTTAGAGACCATGTTGTACTTCCTTTATTTTGAGCCTTCACAAAGATGATCTATGAGGCTTTAGTTATCCGTTAAATTAGATTATTTTGCACATTAAACTATGATAAAATGAAAATTTCTCAATATGAGTAACATTTTGATAAATTTTAATTTTAAAAACTGTAGTATAAACATTTAAATAGTAAATTTCAAAATTGAGTTTGTGATTTCTTATCTTTAAGGTTGTTTTTCAAACAAAAGAAAGATATGTGAATTACCTTATACATTCACATGTGTTATGAATTAAATTATAATGAATGAAAATGTTTAAATATCAATGATATTTTAATAGTATTTAATTTTCAAATTGAGATACGATAATTTAGACAATAAGTTTTTCTTTTAAGCCATGTTTCATGTTTTTTAATAGATGAGAAGAGACATGGATTATTTAATAATTTATAAATTTATTTATTTTTTCATTAAATTATAATGAATAAAAATACACAAATATCAATATATTGTAATAATTAAATATCAATTATATATTAATAATTTATAATTTTCAAATATTGAATTATGATAATTTAGATTACAATTTTTATTTTATTTTTAAATAAAAAGTGATATGTGTGTTCTGTAACATTTATGTTAGTAAGATATTGATCTAAATCTAATAAGTGAGTCGAAATTTGCTAATAACTTTAAAATTATATTTCAATTTAAATGGAATTCTTGTGGTTAGTTAATATCATGCTCTAGATTTTTTTTTATGTATTAAGCAATAACACAATTAAAGATAAGATATTTTACATTTGAGATTTTTGCAAGAATTTTTTATGTATAGGGAAATTTTTGGAAATGTCGCATCCATTTTAGAAATTTTCCTCATTTCAAACCAATCCATTATGGTCCTAATGATGGATCATCGTGGTTTGGTCTGAAACGTAAAAAAATTCTAAAATGGACGTGGCATTTCTAGAAATCTCTCTATACATTGAAGATAAGATAGTCGCACTCATAACATTCACACACAATACACCAACATATTTAAGGAGAACACCTAGAGAAAAAAATATAATATATTATTTAATCTAAAAAAATTTCAACTAGAAAATATTTACATACACAAATTTGCACGACCTTTGGGGTTCCACATCCTTGTGTTTCATTTACAAACATCTAACACTTCTAGTAATCAAAGTGTTTGCTTGGCTAGAAAAAAACTTACAATCTATAAATTTACCCTCATTGTTTCTCTCTCCTCAAAGGAATCATTTATAGCATCTATTATTTCCAACAATCAATTGAACCTTCTTTTTCTCAAGGCTCTCTTCTTCTATTCAAAATATCTCTTCATTACTTGTGATCCCTCAATCAACTTTACTAGTCAATTTTCCAATATTCAACTTAGTCATTGGCTTTTTCTTTTGGCTCCTTCATAAATCCCACAAGCTTTCCCTTTAACAAAACCTAACCAACCCTTCAATTAGTTGTTCTCTCTATTTCTAGTTCTCTATCACCAACTAATTCTACAAATACTCAAAATATGGTTGAACAAAGGTCATTGAGCTTAGCATCTAGAGTCTTCAATATTTCACCCACTCTTTATAGTAATTTATATATGTGTTTCCTTGACTACATATATTATATCTTTGTCTCCAATCTCTATTTCTCTCCAACCTCTCTTTCTCTCTCACTACTATAGTAAACCATTTCTATTCTTGTCTATTTCGGGAAACACATGTTGTTCCTTGGCCTCTTTATATAATCTTAACCATAATGACTCTCTAAAACCACACCATTTCTCTTCTCATATCCTAACCTCCTATATTCTCTTATCAAACAAAATTATTAACCCTCACATCATCTTGCAACATGCCTTCTTATGGGCCATCTATGAGAGTAAATTGCAATAACTCATCTTCTTGTCATTCAATTAAGTAATAGTTCACCTTTCCATGGTAACCAATGCTAATTATCCAATCAACAGGCTAATGGTTCCAAAGAAATGATCAATCAATCATTTCAATAATTATTGTTGATGTGGCATACACATGACATTAATGAGATGCTATGGATCAAGCCATCATCCATCCACTTGATCTTTCCTCTGAGGTTTAGTTACAAGTCCCTAAAGAAATTGATATGGTGGCTAAGCTTCATGGTCACTGTCAACCACATTCTAGTTGACAAATGCCTCCATTGACAACATTCTAGTTGACTAAATATTATGTTGACACGTCCATCAATAAATACTCACTACTCACTAGTACAAAATGAAAGAAAAGTGACCAAGCGACCAAAAAAATTGGTCACCACAATTTTTTCAAGGGATAAATGACCAAAATTGATAAATTTTAAGTGAGCTAACTAAAAAAGACCAAGATAAATGACCAATTTGGTCACAGGATAAGAACTAAACTAAAAAAGACCAAGATAAATGACCAAATTTGGTCATGGGATATAACTAGACTAAAATGTCCAAATAACAATTGGTCATTTATTTGGTCATTTTTAGTTGTGTCGCTCTCACAATGGAATTAGGTAATATTACTTCACTATGGAGTTATTTGGGCTACTATGGCTTCTATCAATAGAGCTCATTTCACGAAGGAAGTGGTTAATAAAAGGAGGCTTAGGATTCTTATTAAAACATACAAGCAACATAAGGAACAAGGGATTCGATGTGTCTTCATAGCAAGCTTGCATTACAATTTGACATCACCAAAACTTCATAACATACCTGCCCACTAATAAATCTTTAATTTAGTAGGCACTTGGTTTTTCTTGGACACAATGTTTAGTAGGAACTTGACTTGTCTTAGATACATTGTATACCTGGCCACTTCTTGTAGATGTTCCATTATACTGCGCAAATTCCTCCCAGTTTCAGATCTATATCACTTTTCCAACCCAAAATCCATATGTCCTTCATGTCCCTATCATATGCATCAGCTAGAAGGAACACCTATCTTTCCTGTAATTTCCTAATGAGCTCCTGAGACAACTCGAAATAGCTTTGCAACCCACCCAAGGGTATTGACCTGTAAGCACTATGACTGCAACAACTAAGGATGACTAGACTTATTTTCCAAGAAATGAATAGTACTTTTAGGTAATAGAACTTTACTAGGGAGTTATTTGGGCTACTATGGCTTCTGTCAATAGATCCCATTTCATCAAGGAAGTGGTTAATATAATGAGCCTTAGGATTCTTATTAAAACATACAAGAAACATAAGGAGCAAGGGATTCAATGTGTCTTCATAGCAAGTTTTCATTACAAATTGACATCAAAAAAACTTTAGAGCATACCTGCACACTAATAAATATTTAATTTAGTAGACACTTTTATCTTAAAAGATTTGGAAGTTCATCATCAAATTCATAAGGATACCCCCCAAAAGAATCCATATGATATTTTTTGTTCATTTTTTCATGTCCTCTACTTCCTACAAATCTTGATTTCTTAATCCATTTCTACTTGTCCCATCTTAATTAGATTAAAAAGATTCATCATCATCATCATCTAAGTTTGAAGGACTGCCATTAGTTTTTCAGGGCCTTCTTCTTGGGATAGATAACAATGGCCTCTTAAAAGTCTAAGGGGCCTTTCCTTGATAACCAACTAGATGACCATCATCAAAATTGTAAACTCTCTCACTTCTTTTAGAATTGATAGAAGGTATTTTGTCTCTTTTATATGTCATATTGATTATTATATCATTCAAGGTAGAGGAACCACCATCTTGATCTTCATCTTTGTCGAAGTCACAAAAGTCAATGAAGGCATCCAACCTACTATTGGGTGGCAATGGCCTCCCATCAATTTCCAAACCCCCACCATTGTCCCATGTTTTCTAGCTTGTAGTACCATTCTATTCTTTCATCCTTTCATTAACATGCTTTATTTTCCAACCAAAAGTCTCATTTTGGTCCCTCCTCCTTTCATTACCATGCATGGGTAGGTCATCAAACTAAAAAAAACAATCATCAAAGTGACCATCCTTTCTATTTCCTCTATCCCCATTCATTATAGGGATGTATGTAACTCTAAATCTATCTAAAATTTAAAAGATAAAAAATTCTACCCCATCTGATTTAATATCATCAAATTCATCATTTGAGGCTTTTGAAGTGGTAAGAAAGTCTAAAGGTCGCTCCAATATTATGTCAGGATGCCAAGATTGTTGAGAATTATTAACCCATTTTCCATCATTAACCTGTTCAAGACTTCTGTTGTACTCATCTTCACATCACTTGTGGTTGTAGTTATAACATTTAATATTTATTCGATAATTCAAAAAGTTTCACCTCCAACATTGTACATTTCATATCAGTTTTCCTTCAACTCAGAATACAAAATGAAATAATGTTAAGATAGTTTGCAATAAGAATAGATGGAAAGAAAAGATGACAGATTAGTCAAGAAGACCAGTCAAACTCACACAACAAATCAAAATAATTTCTCAATAAATGAAAATGCAACTTGAATCCTACATAGAAAGTCTTACCCTAGGCATTCCCACTCCCCTAGATTTAGCTCTCTTTTTGGATGCTTTGAATCAAATAATAGTCAGTTGTTATTCTTTGTAAAGTTCATAAAATCACACCTAAAATTCCATTTCAGGACACCAAGAATGATAAATATAGGATGGAATGATGATAAAAATTAGAATTCAATTGTAATTCCAAAGTGGAAGTTGGAACTGCACATATAAATGAGTAATAGGAAATAGAAGGGAAGTTTCTTTGGACAAAACCAATCCCCTCTCTTGATTTCAATCTCATCATGGCCCATACTCTTTCTTGGTGGAGGTTGGGGCACTTTATATTTTGGAGTAGGTTTCTTCAAAACTAGTTTTGGAAGGTTTGGATCAAGTGGTATTGCACTCAATATTACCACTTCTTTTAAGAACTTTCAAAAAGATTCCTTCACTGCCTTCCTTTTATGTAATTTGTTTTTTGCATAATGAATTAAAGGTTCCAGTCCATAAACCATTAAAATTCACATAAAATCTATTGTAGTAGTAGGATCTTCTTCATGTGGAAGTGTGTAAGCTATCTCACAAGAGCTTCTTAATTTACAAGAGCTACACACCTAAGAAGCATGTCAAGAAACATGCAATTTTATCATCCACAATGGTGGTATTTTTAACAAAATAGTAGCATAAGTAAGTTAATCTCCATCAATGCATCTTACAAATACATGTGCTAAGGTGTTAATTAAAAAACTAATAAAAAAATGTAAAAATATATTTTTTTACTACAAAGCTTGATATAACAAAAGAAAAGTTCATATATTCATGTTATGCCGATATACTTTATATGTATGGAAGGAGCTAAGTGAGAGAATAGGTTTCAAACATGTTTGGAGTGGATCTACTATTGATGAATGTTTGATATCCTAGGTCTCAAATCTAGCTTGAATTGTTTTTTCAAAATTCCATCATTTTTTAGGAAAGAAGAAAAATGGAAAACCCCCCAGGTTCAGAACCAAGAAAGTTGAGATTGTGTCCATTCATAGAGGTTATCAATTCCATCATTATGTGAATTCCAAACATCATATCTGCTAATAATTTTCTAAGTATATACATCAGATCTATGGTCTTGGGACAATTCCACCACATTCAACTCTTTGATTTCCTTTACCATATTTTCTATCTTCAACCATATGTGTAATTATCTTAAACAAAATAAGAATTTCAGGTACAAACCTAGGAAATTATTTAGGTGGAATATTTACACCATACATTCCAATGAATGTGAGAAAGATCATAAGGGAGTAATCCCCAAGCATATGACCATACTTATTTTCCAAGAAATAAATAGTACTACAATAGATGTTATTCCTACACCCTAGTAATCAGATAAGTATACTCTAACATCTATTGTAGTCTTAAAATTTCCTTTTTCTCTCTAGGAATTGGTCTTGATATTGCATTTCAATTCAAGATGAGATAGATGAAAAGAGTTGAAAGTAAGATTAACATATTGGTATCATAATTGAATGCAAAAAATTGAAGATGAGTCAAGGACCAGTTTTGTCAATGAATGAATACTGTGCACATGATGAGAGAATAGGTGATGAGAAGAGCTTGGATAAATATGCATGTCCTTGTAATGATTGTATCAGTGGGAATATGAGAAGAATACAAGTGATTTTTGATCATATGCTGAGATTCGATCATAACGGTATAATCCCTTTCCCTCAAAATAATTATCCAAATATGATAGCATTGCAAAGCATGAGAGATGTAGAGGCACCAAACATTGACAAAGAGGAAACAAATGCAAATGAACATGAAACAATCTTATATGAAGGGATTGAAGTTGATAGAATGACGAGTGAGAGTTTCAAGGATGATTGACAGAAATTGATGGAGGATGCTTCAAAACCTGTGTATGGTACTTGCAAGTTAAGTCATTTGACAACAATCCCTCTAATTCTTAATTTTTAAACAATGCATGGTTGGACAAATGAGAGTGTTGATGAGTTATTGGCATTGTTACATCAGTTGTTACCACTTGACTCCACATTTCCAAAAAACCAGAGTGCATGTAAAGAACAAATCACTAAGATAGGCATAGGGTATGAGAAGATCCACACATGTGTGAATGGTTGTGTATATTTCGCAAAAATCATGCAAGTGAGACAGAATGTTCGAAATGTAAAGAACTGAGGTACATAGACCAGGGTTGAAATCAAATTAAATGCCTAGAATGATTCTTCACCACCTTCCAATAATCCCATGGTTACTTAGAATGTATAGATGTCGAGTCATTGCTGAGCTTATGCAATGGCATGCCCAAAATAAGAGCACTGGTGAAAAACAATGGTCTGTGGTTGATTCTAAGATGTGGATGGAATTTGACAAAAAATGGCCCAATTTTTCC
>CBVK0102028640.1:0-12460 GCA_900067695.1 Picea abies | reverse complement strand
TTGTTAGTATAGTTTCATGTTTTGAGGTTTTGAGTAAGAGTGATGTGTGGATTAAAGGCCAACTTACTGTAGAGTCCAATCGCTGACCTGTTGAAGTGGCAAGGGCCCACTGCCCAACAAAGGTCAACATCCTTATAGATTAGTGTTAACATTTGACTTCATTAGTATAACTGCCAGACTAGTTGAAGCTTTGATTCTCTCAGATAATAGAAGTTTAGGATTTCGATTATATGATTTCTTAGGGATCTTTCTTTACTATGTTTTTGCATAAGCTCTATTTTTGTTCTTATGAATTTGGTTTTTCTTAATGGACATGGATGTTGGCAGCATCAGTCAAACATTATTGGAAAGAACTAGTGAAGTTCACAATAGAATATTACGAAGCACAACATACTGAATATATCGACGATTGAACTACCCATGTTATGTCTTGATGATTGATGTGTTGTGTGATGTTCCTTTCAGAAGTGTGATTGCATAGTTATCTTTCTGGGTCAGATAACATAATTGTTCTGTCAAAGAACTCCATATCATATTTTCATGTGCCCCATTGGAGTAGAGAGCTTCTCTATGAAAGGCAACCAAAGTGTGTTTCAGTTTGTTTCTTAATCCAGATTATTTCTATACTCATGAAATTAGAATTACCTCTCTTACTGGTGTCTTGTAACTCTATTGATTACAAATCCCAGATTGATAATTTATGAGTGCATTATACTAATCATATAAGTAGCACAACATGAAGTCCAGAGGACTTGGTCCCAAGGTCGGTATTATGAAAAGGTAAAGGGGGCCAATTAGAGGTGAAAAATGATTTGGAGGTAACCAAGCCTTCAAACATTGTTTTTGAGCAAGCTCGTGTGTAGAAGAATACAAAGGAAGGCTCTAAAAAGTGAATAAGCAAATTGTTTTGATCCATGGTCACATGGAAAGTGGTTTGAAGGAAGCACATGTGAATAATTTGAATTATGTATCAGCCAAAGGAGGTGTGGAATTTTTTGACAATATCCTGCTGCAAAACAAAATAAAAGGGGATGAAAGTGATTTTTTTGGGAAGCCATAAATTTCACCTCGGATATCAAATTGGGGAAATATTATAGTCATTGTGGAAGATGGTTCATAGGAAAATAACATTTAATTGTTATAATATGGAGAATGATAATATATTCCTCATTAATTGAGAATAAAAAGGACATGTGGCATAGTTTGGCAATTTTTTTTTAATATGCATAATTATAACAAAATGGTTGCTTGCAGTTTTTGAAAAATTAAGGGGGCTGTAAAAATATCGGTTCAGTATAAGAATGCATATTCAAGAAACATAATAAGGAGAGGGATCTTCTAGCCATGATAAAGAGGCCAAAGGTCAGAATATCAGTGTTGGTAATGTAGAGACATAATCCAATAGACATCAGGCAAGAGGGGAGAATGAAACATTGATAGAGACTGTGAGAAGCATGAAAATAGAAGTGGAGAGTTAAAAACAAGAAAATTAGAGATTGATAATAGAACAAAATCAAATAAGTTCTCAAGTGATGAAAATATTAAATCAATTGTAGAGGAAAACAAAGAATGGATCGAACTCAAAACAAGAGGAAGAGGGAAGATGCCATGAAAGAAGAGATGACCGTAGAAGAATTGGTTATTCAAGAAGTGCTAGAAGAACTCATAGAAATCAATCACCTCCCTACTCAGTAAGGAAATTTTATGCATCTAAAGATTCTATAATTAGTCCAGCGGTGTCTCCTATTAGGAACCAAAGAAGAGGACATGAATTGGACAGTTTTCAAGGAGAGATGAGGAAGCTTAAGCCACCATCCTTTGATGGTGAAAGAGAAAGGGAAGATGATTCTGAAGCATGTATTATTGGACTCATGAGGTATTTGTGATTTCATAAATAATCATCAAACCTGGAAGCCATAATTTCCACATACCATTTACATGTGAAAGATTTCATGTGGTGGGATCAACTGAAGAAAGTTGATCACATTAATGAATACCTTGGAACAAGTTTAGGAAATATTTTCAGAAGGAGTACCTTTCACAACACTTCTATGAAAATAAAATGTAGGATTTCTTTGAACTTAGGTTGGGAAGAACGACCATGGTAGAGTATGAAAATAAGTTCTTGGGGCCACTAAAGTATGTGGGGTTTATAAAATACGAGAAGGTGAAAATAAGAAGGTTTTTAAGTGGATTGACATTCTTTTATTAAGAGAAGGTTCAATATGATGAACCTAGGAATTTTATTGAGACCATCAGGAAGGATAAACCTGTATGAGAAACAAAAGGGTAGAGAATTTATGCATAAATCTTGGAAGGATAATAATAAGGATAAATCTTATCAGAGGGAGGAAGGGATTCAAACATCATTTCAATATAAATATCCATATTAAAAATCATCAAAATGAGTATGCTAAGGATGAATCCAAGAGAGAATAATCCTTGGGAAAAATGGGAATACCACCCATCCAATGTTGGGGATGTAAAGAATATCACATGCACAAGGATTTTCCTTACATAAAGGAAAAAGTAAAGACCGTGCAAAACATACAAGAGGCTACAATAGTGGAAGACTTTGTAATAATTTATGCATCCTTAGATGATCGACAAGAAGATAATCAATCCAATAGGATCGAGGTGGAAGGTAAGGTCATTAATCAAATTGTTTCCATTTTAATTGATTTAGGAGAAACTTATTGTTAGATTGATCCTATAATAGTGGCTAGATTACATTTGGAGAAAAGTTATCTTGAAAAATCAAGTTTGGTTCAGCTAGCGAGTGGAACCAAAAGGATAATCCATGATATGTTAAATGGTTGTTCCATAAGTCTAAATGGTGTGACAACTACTGATGATCTAAATATTATACCATTGGGATCTCATAATATTCTAACTAGAATGGATTGGTTGGAAAGACATCATATTTTCCTAGATAGTCATAACAAGACATTTACATATCTTGATGAAGAAGGAAAACAAAGAACTGTTGTAATATCCTCAAATTTTAGAAAAATAAATTCTAAATTGAATTTAGAAATAAATTTCGATTTTTAGAAAATTCAGAATTGGAAATAATTTTCCATTTATGGAAAATCCAAATTTGGAATTTTGGATTATGTAATTAATTATTTGATGACTGTTGGGAAAATATTTGACTTGCCCAATTTTCCTCTTTAATTGGACACACGTATGAGACAAAATTCTAGTAAATTAAATGTTGGAAGAAAAATGGAACAACTAAGTTAAAAATAGTTGACCATGACTCCATGAGTGGGGAAGAGGTTTGAATCGCCTCATAACTTAATTTTACAAGTGGAAGAAGTTGAATCTCACCACTATAAGCCCCTAAAAATCAAGAATTCGTAAAGCTATGAATTTCCTCAAGGACGAAAAGGAATGGAAAGACCTAGGCACAAGAATATATGCAACATATGTGGGAGGCAAGACATTTCTTAGTATGTTGCGGAATTGAGAATTATTTCTTGTTATGAGCACTTGTAGTGTGAGGAAATGCATTTTCTAATAAGTTGATGGTGACTATAGCTAAGGAGTATAATTGAGTTCACCCTTATGGACTCATGGTCAGTCTAGGGGGTGATGAGGACAAGTGATTGTTGTTGTTATGTTTTATGATTAGGTGGAATGTGGTTGTTCCATTTCTTTCCTAGCATCATCTTTTTCACATATGTATTTCAGCTGTGTATTTAAATTTTTGATGCTATGTTCATGATGTTATATAGTTGATTCCATATCTTATGTTATTATACTTAGAAACCAAATCTGTTTGAAAAGAATTGTATAGCCATATTAGTTGATATGGTTTACCACTGTGTAAAATAGTTCTAGTAGTATGTTATTAACAATTTAGTTTATATATATGAATATAGATATATATAAGCTTAAACAAAACTACATTATATTTTTGATGTTATGTTCAACAAAATAATAACAGTACCAATACATGTTTTCTCAATTATGAAAGAAAGACACTTGATACAATAGAGTATAGGTCACTTGACAAAAAATGATATACATCTTTATTACCATTAATAGATCAAAGATTGAAATGTTACAGTTTGCGTTCCTTAAACATTGGACCTCCCTATCTAGTCAAAATTGAAATTTAAAGGACTACATAAAACTGTTTGTGAATACTCACAAGGACATGTGGAAGAAGATGGAAACCGAATACCTTTTGTGGACATGTTGTGCACTTCTCCAAGTGCCTTGGTTGTTCTCCCAACCTGTAACAAACATAAAAAAGAGTTAGTAACTTACTAATGTGTGAAATTATTATAGATGAAGAAAATAAAAGAACCAAGTATACTTAACTTGGATTTCGATGACATATCAAAATATCCTCACCGCTTTGTGAATCAATCAATCCAGACTTGGGAGGGGAGTGGGTTCATTTTTCATCTGATGGGTTCCCTCACAAGAAAAAAAGGGACCCATTGTCAATTGAAATATATGAGAAAATTATTTAGGTGGATGTAAAATGATAAAAAAAACTCTAAATTAAAGGTTTGTAACTTAATTCCCTGTAAGCTTATAGAATTTCAAAGAGAAGTTATAATACATATTGCATACAAGAGAATGGATTAAACTTTTCCACAATTATTATTTCAAGGAAATATTGCAAGAGAAACCACATACAAAGGGCCAAAAAAGTTATTGTAGAGAAGTTGGTAACTTAAACAGATATGTACTTTCATAATATAGAGTGAAATTTTGACAAAAACTTATGCTTATGGCGTGTATGAATTTAAAAAAAAATTGAGCAAGATATGATTCTGAGTGAATCAAAACATAAATTAAGTAGAGAATATTAAAAAAAAAATCCTATGAGTTCAACCTAAGCCTTAACAAGATATAATACTACATGCAATTATCAAACCTGTCCAATGATGAATTCTGGCAATCGTAAATTTAAACCAGAAAGGATATGTATTTTCACTTGGCAGATTTGAATAAATAACCAACAACATATACCATTGTCGAATGGACATAGGGTTCTAGCAGCGACAAAGAATTCTATTTCTTGACAGAGGTATTTTATAACCGGTGCATACACTTATATATGAGGAGTATCACTATTATTTTCCCACGAACAATGGTATTTTACCTCATAAAATACAAAGTGAATTTTTAATTACAGAATGCAATTTAAGCAAGGAATTGGGTCAAACAGAAGGATGGAGGTACGATACTATTCGACCAAGTCTTCACCCAAGTATGCACGTTAGTTATAAAACTGACAATTAGCTTTTCCTTACACAGTAAGCTACCAAGAAGAAAACGTGAGGTTACACACACTACATAGACCTAAAACCACAAAAATTCTTGCAAAGGACTAGGGTTTCTAACCACAAGACAATGAGGGAGGAACCTAATGGATTACATTTTTGGAAGACAGTTACCCATTAAAAATAAAATCACAACAACCCGAACCAGATCATAAACTTACCCCAAGAGAAATCCTTTAATGTAGAAGAGAATTGAAGTGAAATAAGTGAATGTTACCCTATGACCTCAATAATGGATTATGCGACACTAAAGAAATCAATAAATAACCCATGTAAAGAGAACCTTCAACAAAAATTTCATTATAACCAAAAATGGGACATAAGGAAACGCACTATATAAAAAACCCTTCACGTTGGATATGTTGTTATAGGAAACATAGCTTAAAGAATTCATTGTACAGAGAATATGTCAACATAGTAATACATTGCATAGGGAAAGTGATAATATAAATAAAGGCATGGTACCGTGATCTTTTGAAATAGAAAGAACGCGTTATACAACAAAATTTTGGGCTAATCGTATTATTATAGAGAACATTTTCCTCCAAACCTAGATAACACCATTGCATCGAAACAAAGAGTCTCTAGAATAGGATACACAGAGGAAGTGGACTTACCATGCACAATCCAAGAGAAAAACTTGAAAAGAGTGACCACCACCCCTGTGGAAAAACCAACTAAACACCACTTTTCTACCATTCTACACAAAACCGAGAGAAAAACATGAAACAATGGCCACTACGCCATGAAAGGAACCGTCTAAATGACCATTTCTACCATTCTACCACAGATCTGAACATTTTTACCATCGTAGGAGAAAAAACACAGAGTAACAAAACTGAAATGGAATAACTATGCGGGGTAATGGCACTTCATGCCTCTCTATATTGGAGAAGGTTGAATAGTATTCCACCCTCACCATGTCATGTGAATTTGACCTAAGTGGCAAGCCCATAGTGGCAATTTCCTACAACTCTAGGCCAAGAAGAGTAAAGGTGGCTTGACACCATTAATGGATATGACCCAACTTAATTGCCCTAAGACTAGGTTTGGACCATCCGACTAACTACCACCCTTAATGCTTCTCGAATTACATAAAGGCAATGGATATAAGTGTAGTGTAAACCAATGGTGTATTAACTTGGTCAAGGCTATATAGTTGTGATTATCATAAGTTTTATATATCATGGTATTTTACTATGGACATGATAACTCTAGCTCATAGGTTCTGGACTTAGTGGGTTAGGACCCTAGCGTTAATCCCATGTACACTAGTGCTTAAGTATTGAGTTTTATAAAGTGTATCCAATGTTTAGGTCTTGACTATTATAAATGTATCAATACATGTTTTAGAAACATAGTTTATGACTTGTATAAATGGGTCACATGAATTATTCCTAGGCTATGGACCTTGGAAGACCTAGCCACTAACACATCATTGTTACAATTTTAATTCTAATAGCAAAGCTACGACAAATATTAACGAAAAATGATGTGTTGATCGTAAGATATCTTTCAACCATTTCAAAATGAGTAATGATAATGATACACTCTCTAGGCATATAATTATTAGATTAAGATATATTTATTCTTGTGTCATGAACAATTGTTGTACATAATAGACTTTAGGTTTTCCCAATATTTTTATTTTTATCTGTGAAATTCTGCGCACATTACATATGGTATCATATCTATAGGTTACAATGCTTGGACCTCAAGGAAACACCAATGTTTTATCATTTTTCCTTAAAAGAAAATCTAACAAACACATTTACTGTTACAAAGAGAAAAACAATTTGTCTATTGTGAAAATGTCATCACATAATGAAGGAGACAGACATGAAGGGAATCCAAAACAAGAATTTTCTAGAGACCTAGAACATAATAGTGAAGGGAGTTCAACCACTCAAGTCTTGGAAATGATGTGAAACCTCATCATGGAATTACAAGGATTTAAAGCAGATAACGAAAAGCTAAAGAAAGCATATGAAGAACAATCATAAATAAATGAAATGCTGCTACGCAGTATAGTAACAAAGAAGAGTCCAAAAAAAAATGAAAAAGAGGAATAGGTCAGAAAAAGTTCCTCTAATAACTCTTGTCATGAAACATAAAAAGAGTATAGTTCTTTCGAAGATACACACATGGCAGAAAACAAAGAATCTACCAGAAGAAAAAGAAAAAAATTGGACCACCTAGAAGGTAAATTCAAGAAAATAAAACCTTCCACCTTTGATGGAGAATGAAAGACTGGTGAGGAGGCTAAAGCATGGTTACTAGATATAAAGAAATACTTCCAAATTTATAAATACTCTATTAATATGAAAGCCAGTACAAACAGAGATCTGAAATCCTCAAGGCATGGAAAGACAACAAACAAGATATAATGAATGAACGTAAAAAAGACTTCCATCCATCACTCTAATACATAGAATGCCCAAGGGGGGAATAGATCAGTTAATCTAGGAGTCATTAAAGTTATGGACAGTCCCAAAGAACCATTGAAGTGTTGGGAGTGTGGGGAACCCCACCCGAGGAGAAGTTTTCCATGCTTAAATCCTATAACAAGAAATTCAATCCATAACCTTCAAGAGGCTTCAACGGTTGGAGACATTGGTATAAGCTTGCATAAAAGAAATGCAAGTCTTGATGGAGAATATGCATATCATCAATCCATTATTGTGGAAGTTGAAGGTAAAATTCATTCCCACAATGTTCTTATACTAATTGATCAAGGATCTAGTATGAGTTATATTACTCGAGATTTAGTTGAATTCAACAAGTTAACACTTAGCAATAGGGACCAAAAGAAAGGTAACAAATTTTATTTTTGACTGTGAACTGAGCATAGATGGTCAAAGCACAATGTTAAATATGAACATATTACCTTTGGGTTATTATGATATAATTATTGGAATGGACTGGTTAGAGAAACATAAAGTGGTATTAAACTGTTACGAAAAGTTGTTTGTGTATAAAGATGAAAATAACACAGTTAGAACACTACAAGGAATCATAAAACCAGTTTTTATTAGGAAAATATCAATGATGCAATTTAAGAAATGTATGAAAAAAGGTTTCCAAATTTATGTTGTACAAGTAACTAATCTCCTAAGGAAAGAAAGAAGATCGAGTTTAGAAGACTTTGCAGTCCTACATGAGTTCAAATATGTATTTTTAGATGAAATACCAAAACTATCACCAAGAAGAGAGATATATTTCTTTATCGATCTACTACCTCGATCTCCCCCGGTATCCAAGGCACCTTATAGACTGAGTCTACCTGAATTAACAGAACTGAAAATTCAGTTAGAAGAACTGCTAGATACAAAATATATCAGACCAAGTGTTTCACCTTAGGGAGCACTAGTTTTATTCATTAAGAAGAAAGATGGGACTTTGAGATTATGTATTGACTATCAACAACTGGATAAAAGGAAGATTAATAATAAGTATCCCTTACTGAGAATTAATGATATCTTTAACCAAGTTGGAGGAGAAAAGATATTCTCTAAGCTAGATTTAAGGTCTGGTTATCACCAATTCTGAATAAAGGACGAAGATATAAATAAAACAACATTTAGAACATGTTATGGACACTATGAGTTTGTTGTAATTCCGTTCAGGCTTACTAATGCACCAACAACGTTTATGTGCTTGATGAATAGTATATTCATCCAATATCTAGATAAATTTGTGTTGGTTCTTATCAATGATATTCTAGTTTACTCAAAAACAAAAGAAGAACATGAAAAACATCTGAAAATAGTATTGCAAACTTTAAGAGAACATAAGTTGTATGCTAAGTTTGATAAGTGTTACTTCTACCACAGAAAGATACAATATTTAGGACATGTAATATCTCAAGATGGTATTGCAGTTGATAAAAAAAAGATAAATTCCATTATGGGATGGCATATCCATAAGGATGTAGCAGACATCATATCATTTATGGGAATTATTGGTTATTAGCGGATAGCTATCAAAGGATTTTCCATAATCACTTACCCAATTACTTCACTACAGAAAAAGAGAATAAAATTTAATTGGTCACAAAAGTGTGAGGACAACTTTGATAAACTACAAAGACTGTTAAATATAGTACCTATTCTAAAGGTAGCAGATCCCGACAAATATTTTATAGCTTGTGTGGATGAAAGCAAAGAGGGATTAGGGGGTGTGCTAACACAAGATGGACATGTCATCTGTTATGAATCACGTAAACTAAAATAACATGAATGGAATTATGTGACTCACGATTTAATGGCAAGAAAAATTCTATTACTAACCAACAATGTGGTGACATTATTTAATGGCAAGAAAAATTCGATTACTAACCGACAATAGTGGTGTAAATTATTTCTTCAGTCAACCAGATCTCAATGCAAGGAAAGAAATATGGTTGGCATTTTTAAGTGAGTTCGGTTTTGACGTATGACACATCAAAGGTAAGGAAATTTTTTTTGAAGATGCACTAAGTTAGAGGATTAGCAGATTCTATGAAGTAAGTATTAGTAAAGAAGAAAACAATATTGAACAGAGAATACAATCTGTAAGCAGTAATGACGAAGATTACATCAAAATAACAACATAATTGCAAGGAAATGAAAAAAAATTGAACAGAAGAGATTTGAGTATTAATAAAAATTGACTATTAAGGTTCAAGAACCGGCTGTCTGTACCTAACTTTGTGGATTTAAATACAACAATTGTTGACGAACTACACAAAAAGTCTTATTTTGGTCACCTAGGATACCAGAAAACGATAACAACCTTAAGAAAACTATTTCTATTGGACTAAGATGAAGAATGAAACAACTGAGTACTTGTCTAAATGTTTATATTCTCAATAGGTAAAGGATAAACATCAGCATCAAGCAGGTCTGCTACAACCTGTTCCTATACCAGAATGGAAATGGGAAATTATCTCGATGAACTTCATCAAAGGTTTTCCTAAGACTCAAAGAAAAATTGACTCGATTATGGTAGTGATTAATAAACTAAGAAAATCTTCACATTTTGTACCTATGAAATCTACTCACAAAGCGATTAATATCGCTGAAATTTTTATGAAAGAAATATTTAGATTGCATGGAATCCCTAAGATGGTGATTTCCGATATAGATGTCAAATTTACGTCAATTTTTTGGAAAGAATTGTTAGCAGATTTGGATACTAACCTGAATTTCAGCATAAGCTACCATCCACAAACGGATGGGAAAATAGAATGAACAAACCATATTATTGAATACATGTTGCGAATGTATGTAAGAAAAAAACCAACTAAGTGGGAGGAGTACCTGCACTTAGTTGTGTTTGATTACAATAAAAGTTATCAGACATCACCTAAGATGAGTCCCTTCGAAGTATTATACGGAAGGAAATGCAAAAACCTAATTAGTTGGGATAATCCAGTTGAGAGGGTTATGGTGGGGCCATAAATGCTCCAAGAAATGAAGAAAATGGTAAAAATGGTATAGTAGAAATTAAAAGAGGCCCAAGACTGACATAAAATCTTTGCAAGTTTAAAAAGAAGACACCGGGAATTTCAAATTGGGGAAGATGTATCTCTAAAATTCAAAGAGAGAAGGAGCTCTCTAAATCTAGGAAATTGTTCCAAGTTTGTGCCAAGATTTTATGTTCCCTTCGATATTTTAAGTTGAATCAGACCCATGGCATATCAGCTAGCACTTCCTGCAAATTTCAAAGTTCATAATGTTTTTCATGTTTCATTACTAAAAATATATATTCATGATCCTACTCACATCATTGATTGGAACATGGTGTAGGTGGAACCAAAAGGTGACCTCCAAACAGAACCTCTTCACATTCTGGACAAGAAAGAAATAGTACTTCAGAACAGAGCCATAGCCCAGGTAAAAGTTCAATGGAAGCACTTTAGTCCTGAGGAGGCCACTTGCGAATTCGAGGACGAATGTTAAAATCTTATCCAATCTTATTCTGAGAGATGAATGAACACTGAGGACAATGTTGTACTTAAGGGGGGAGATGATGTAATATCCTCAAATTTTAGAAAAATAAGTCTTCAGTTGAATTTAGAAAAAAAATTCTTCTTTTGGAAAATTCAGATTTGGAAGTAATTTCCCATTTATGGCAAATCCGAATTTTGAATTTTTGATTATGTAATTAATTATTTGATGACTGTTGGGAAAATATTTGACTTGCCCAATTGTCCTCTTTTATTGGACACATGTATGAGACAAACTTTTTATAAATTTAATGCTGGAAGAAAAATGGAACGACCAAGTTAAAAATAGCTAACCATGACTCCCTAAGTGGGGAACATGTTTGAGTTACCTCAAAGCTTATTTTTACAAGTGGTATAAGTTGATTTGACCATTAGCAGCCCCTAAAAATCATGGATTTGTAAATCTGTGAATTTTGCCAAGGAGGGAAAGGAATGAAAAGACCTAGGCATAAGAATATATACAACATATGTGGGAGGCACGACGTTTCTTAGTATGTTGAGGAATTGAGAATTATTTGTTGTTATGAGCACTTGTAGTGTGAGGAAAATCATTTTTTGATCTGTTGATGGTGACTATAGCTAAGGAGGATAATTTAGTTTTCCCTTATGGACTCATGGTCAGGCTAGGGGTGTTGGATTACTGAGAGGGGGGGTGAATCAATAATAGATAAATTTAATCCTTTTTCACCATAAAATGCAATTGTTATATCAATATAGAATTATCATCCAATAGTTGCAAAGTAAATAAACAATGAAAAAATGAGAAATCACACACATACACAGTACACAAGTGTTTTACGTGGAAACCCAAAGCGGGAGAAAACCACGTAATTCTTTTTCTTATATGTCTTTAAGAATTACATTCATTGGAAGCACCAAATTCCTTTGTTTTCCAACTGCAACTGGAAGAAGGCTCCAACCCCCTAGTTTATCAAGCTACAACCTTAAGGAAGCTCCAACTCCCCAATTACCTGGCTACAACCAAAAGGAGACTACAACCGCCTATGTTCTCTGGATACAAGCGGAAGGTGGCTAAAGCCATATGTCCTTGCCCCTAACCACCTTGAAATATAAGTAGAATGATGGAACCACTATCACACTATCACTATAAGATATACTGTTGTAAACCTGTACCAATCAACCTGCACCAAACAACCTGTAACAA
>CBVK0102028629.1:0-12595 GCA_900067695.1 Picea abies | reverse complement strand
CTTAGGATAAGTGCATTATGTGGATTTTGTGCACTGTTTCCCTTGCTTTTGTCTCCATGGGGTTAGGAAAAACCACTCAGTGTCAACAACCATGAATTTTCTTTCTTTTCTTTGAAAATAATTTGCAGAGATGAAATATTATTTGCAAGCCAATATACACCCAGAGTGAAAAATTTCTAGTCACCAGATGATACTATGAATTATAGGGTTATAACAAAGCCCATAAGGCATTTGGAAGCTCAGTAGCCCAATTCTGTTGGTTTGTTGAGACAGTCTTTGTCAAGATTACCTCCAGGACCTTATTTGTTCTTTCTACTTTCTCGTTTTCATGTGGGTGATATGGAGAAGTAACCCTGTGCTTAATATGATAATTTTCAAGGGTGGTGGTAATTCTATGAGCTATAAATTGTGACCCTCCATCCGTGATTACTTCCCTGGGTAGTCCATAGAGAAGAAATAATTTGAACATAAATTTGATGACTACCTCTTCTGTTGCATTTGGTAGGGCTTCTGCCTCTACCCATTTAGTCATGTAGTCCGTAGCTACTAAAATATAGGCCTTCTGATTTGAATTTGGATTGAAGGGGCTAATGAAGTCTAGTGCCCATGTTTCAAATGGTTCTACGACTGTTTATGCTTTCAAGGGAATTTTATCTGCCTGACCTACTTTTCCCATCCGTTGACAGTTGTCGCAGGTATAGATGTTTCTCTTCGCATATATAAATATTGAGGGCCAATAGTAACCCATCTTTAAAATTTTGTGTCCAGTCCCACGGTTAGCAAAATTCCCACCACAGGTTTCGTCATGTCCTGCCCTTAATATGTCGTAGATTTCTTCATCTCGTACGCATCTGTGGATGTGGAGATCAACTTCTGTGTGGAAGAGATATTCGATGATCCAAGCGAATCATGCGCTATGTTGGACTATCAATTTTATTTCCCTTGATTATAGATGTGCCGACAATCTTCCCACTGCCAGATAATTTGCCACATCAGTGTACCAAGGTGGTTTTGTGGTAACGACAAACAAATGATCATCTAGAAATTGATCTTCAACTGTTAAGGAGTCGTCTGTTTTGGATATGTGGGATAGGAATTCTGCGACAAGATTTTCTCTCCCAGGTCGATATTTGATGGTGATGTCAAATTTATGCAATAGTAATAACCACCGACTGACCCGTCCATTAGTAATCGGTTTATTAGCTATATATCTAATAGCAGAATGATCAGTATACAGAATAACGGGATATCCTGTTATATAATGGTGAAAATTATTGATGGTGTGTATAACAGCTAAAAATTCTTTTTCTGTTACTGTATAATTAAGTTTAGTTGGAATAAGATTCTTGCTAATGAAATAAACAACATAAGGTTTCTTACCTTCTTCCTGTCCAAGGACGATGCCTATGGAAATATCTGATGCATCAGTGGAGATGTGAAATGGTATTTTCCAATTTGGTCCCCTCAACATCGATGTTGTTGATATTAGCTTCTTGAGTCCTGCAAATGCCACATCACACTTGTCAGACCACTGAAACTCCACATTACTAGTCAGAGCATGTAAAGGTGCAACAGTTTTTGCAAAATTTTCCTTAAATCTATGATAGTATCCAGAAGTGCCAAGGAAAATATGTACCTCTGTTTGTGTGTGTCGTGTAGATAGATTAATAATTACCTCTATTTTTGTTGGATCTACTCTAATTTCATCTACAAAAATATAATGCCCTAGTACCACACCTTTTGTCATCATCATGTGACATTTTTCATGGCTTAGACATAGCCTGGTAGAAATGTATCATTCCAGTACCTTCTCGAGATTATTCAGTGCTTGGTCGAAGTCGTCACCATAAGGAGTGAAGTCATCCATGTAGACTTCAAGCCCTTCACTGATCAGGTCGTCGAATATTCTCAGGATGGCCCTTTGGAATGTGGTTGGAGCGTTACATAGTCCAAAGGGAAATACTATGTATGCAAAGGTACCCAAGGGGCAGGTGAATTTAGTTTTATCTTGATCTTCTGGGGTGATCTAGATCTGATTGTAGCCACTAAAAACGTCTAGAAAAGAAAATATTTTCTTTCCTACCAGAGTATCTAGGACTTGATCGATGAAAGGTAAGGGGAAATAATCCTTTTGAGTAGCTTTGTTAAGTTCCCTGTAGTCAACAGAGATCTGCCATTTCCCATTTTTCTTTGGGATGATCCCTAATGGGGAAACCCATCGACTATCTGAGATAGGGTATATAAAATCTACATCCAACAGCTTTTGTAATTCTTCCTTAACAATATCCCTGAGATGGGGATTCAGTCTTCTCTATGGCTGTCAGATAGGTCGAGAGTATTTTTCAATATAAATGTGGTATGTGCAGAGTTGCATATCAATACCTTTCATATCGGAATACTCCCATATAAAATCTTGCTAGTATTTGGAGAGGACTTGAATTAGCTTTTGTTGTTGTTGTTCATCTAAATTAACATTGATGTTCAGAGACCTCCCTGGTGCAATCTCGACGGATTTTCTGTTATGAACAGTTGTAGTTGGAATTTGTTGTTCCATTAAATATTCTAGTGGGTCTTCCTGTGCTTCATAGTCTAGAACAAATTGGAGCATCTGGCAGGTTGGGTTGCTCACGGTGGCTGGGTTATTAATAAACCCAATGATTATGTCATCCTCTAGCTATTTTTTAAGTCTGAGGGCTTCTTCCAGCGTGAGAGGGGCTCGTAAATCCTTTTCTAGATATCGTGGTGGTGGCAATTGTGGATATACGAAAGTTGGGCTTGGCTTGGCAGGAGGAAGATGATATTCTTTGTGATACCTCCTCTAACGATTGTCATATTACCTATTCGATATCCTATGTATGCATCTACAGTTGCGAGCCATGGTTTACCCAATATCAATGGATGCCCTTCAAGTCCACTTCTTGGGTTGATGATGAGAAAATCCGTCAAATATTCCCAAGAGTCGCCAGAGATGGCTATATCATGTAATGTGCCAACTGGTCGAACCATTGATCAATATGCTAATTGTAACATAATTGTGGTGGGTTCGAAGGAGCCAAAACCCAAGGTATTGCAAGCTTCCATAGTCAGGATGTTGATGGCCACTCCCAAATCAACTAGTGTATTTGGAAATGAACAACCTTGAATATGAACTGTTACTATGGGATTCCCTGGATCTGCATATTTGATTGGTTCTTGTCTACTAAGAATTAGATCAGACAAGGCTCCTATTACATGAACTGTCGATGATGAATTTTTGATCTTCCTAACAGGCTTCCTTCCACATAGTTCCTTGATTGTTTTCATGTAAATTGGAATATCTTGTAGTGCTTGCAGGAGTGGAATCTTGACATGAAAATTATTGAGTTCCCCTACAATGTCAAAGTTGTGATATTCGACAATTTTTTCTATCATCAATATTTCAGGGAATGAAGGGGCAGGAGTTGCATTCTTATCAAGATCTTGTGATTCGACTGTGTTTCCCCCCTACTCGATTTCTTCTGTTATTACCATAGTCGAGGGTATTATTGCTGGTTGTTTTTCATTCTCCTTCTCTTGAGAAACATTATTTTCTTCAGGAGATATTATATGCCCCGATCTCAATCGAAGTTCGTTGCACCCTACCGAGTTGGCTTCCCCTTCGTCATTCTCCATAATTTGGATGAGCTAAGCTGATCTATTATTAGGATTTGGGTGAGGTTGGGCTGGTAATTGGGGGCACAATTGTGATTGAGGGTTTTGGGGTAGTTGGAGTGGATATTTCAACATGGGTTGGGTTTGAGGGGCCATTCCCATGGATTGATTGTTTACCCCCATGGGGCGCTGCCAATTCTAATTTTAATTTGGGTTTTGGGCAGTCATATTGGGCCACTGTGAAGGGTAGAGGTTATTTGAATTTTTTGAGGGTGAAGTGGGATATTGTGAGTTAGCTCAAGTAGAGTTTGCAGTTGGTTGATTATGCCAGACAGGATTTGCAGCAGACTGGTTTGGCCAAGTGGGATTTGCAGGTGGGTATTGGTGGGGCTGCTAGTTCTGATTAGTAAACTGCTAGCCTTGCCATGCATTACCAAAAATTTTCTGTTGATTATACTGTCCAGGAAAGAGAGAGGAAGGGTCTTGTAGTGTATTTGAAGGTCAGTTCTGCCATTGACGAGGTTGAGCCATTAGATATAACAAGTCTGTTTCTTCTTTCACTTCTCTAAAGACAACTTTCAGTCCAGGGAGCGATGAACATTGTTCTGTGTCGTGATCCTTGGCGCAGATAGCGCAAACCCAAACCACATACAAAGGGAAATCCCTTGGACCATGTTTTCTTCTGCATCTATGGAAAAATATGGCCAAAGTATGTTCTGCTTTTGTTTTTTTCTGTTTGGCATGCAATACATCCAATTGTGTAGTCAAAGTGCTCAAAATATCTTTTTTGAAATCTTCTAAGAGATTACCAACTTCAGCTTGCGTGACACCCTTGCTTGTAGTATTGTTACTTCTGGTGAGGGAAGTCCACATTCCTGATCTGGTCTGTGTGCTTCCTCATGAGCACCTAATACATAATTGAATGATGTTATCATAAGTTTCTTGATAAATGTCACCCTTTCCCATTAGATTCAATGTTTCTACCCATTCATCTTTCATACCCTTAATCACAGTTGCCTTAAGTACTTCACCTAGTAATGTATCATAGGGTGATCTTTGTAAATTATACTGAAATCTCTCAACATATTCTTCTAATGATTCATTTTCTTTTGCAATCATTTGAAAGATTTCATCTTTTAAGTCTCTGGTTCTACAATAATCTTGATATTTTGTCAAGAAGGCATGTTTCATCTCATCCCATGAGTTTATAGTTCTGCCCCCTAATCCCATAAACCAGCGTAGAGCTACTCCTTTTAAAGTGGAGGGCAACAATTTTAATTTTTAGGGTTTAGAGGTGTAATCATACCCTCTACATAGGACATCAAATTCAAATAAGAATGTGAATCTTAAGTAAAAGGAACAACGCGTATGAAAATGTGAGGAAATGTCAAGAAGAAAACTACAGTAATGGAAATTGGAATCAACAATCATTAACACTTGAGAGATATCTATCTTCTATATGCAAACCGTATGGAATCATTAACACACTTATGCATTCGTCTTAACTATTGTGAAAGGGAATTGAATCGTAAAACATAAATCAAACTGATACAATTACAATTGAAACAATAGCTCCTTTAGACTGGGCCCTTGGTCCTTAGAAGCACTGTTACGATAAACTTGTTGGCATGTTTACTGGCAGGTGTGCTTGTCATTGATGGAAAGATCAGAGTATGCAGTGATGGAAAAATAGGGACAATGTAAGATCAAAAGAGATAGTGTAGAGGCGCAAGAAGAGTGCAAGAGTGTGCTTGTTTATTTGATGGAAAAAAGGCAGGCAAGGAAGATCAACATCGTAGGGATAATTGCATGGAAAGATCAGACCGGGCATTGGAGGAGTCAAGGAAGCAACTCACGAAAAGAATGCTGAAACAAAAAAATGCAAAACGTCGAAATACATTGATTCGACTCCATTTCGGAGTTTCAGATATTAGGAGTTGAAGTGTCAAAACACTTCACCACAGGAGTCCTGAAATCGCAAAATGCGAAACGTCGAAATCCCTAAAGTAGGAGACAGTTTCAGATACTGGGAGTTGGGGATGTTAAGAACTCTTACTAAAGGAGTCCCGAAGTCGTGAAATGCGAAATCACGATATGCTAAACCATGATATAATCTCAATTGTTGGATCGAGGAAAAAACTGAACCATTGATCCAAGAAGGATACGTGGTGAAAGATCATCCTTTTGTTGGCTGGAAAGTCAAAGGAATGGGGTTCCCTAACTTCTCGAAGTCGCGATACGCGAAATTGATGAATAACCTTAGCCATCAGATCGAAGTTTGATCTGGACCGTTGATCCGACTCCATTTCAGAGTTTTAGATATCGGGAGATGGAGGATTCAAGTGTCGAGACTCCTCATCACAGGAGTCTCGAAGTTGTGAAGTGTGAAAAGCCAAAAAGTTGATCTGACTCCATCTCGAAGTTTCGCAGACCGGGACTTGGAAGTGAAGAACATTCACATCAAGAATGTCGAAATCATGATATGTGAAATCACGAAGTGATCTGAGCCGACAGATCTAGGAGGTGAGTGTGGCAGACCATGTTAGAAAGGACAGGTGGAATACTATGACACGTGTCACGATCAGACAACGACAAGTGTCAAGTTGATTTGGCATTTCAGGCCACTGGAAATCACAATTCTGAGTGACACGTGACAGCCACTCGGGTCATGACATGTCATTGAGTGACACAATATTGACCTCACTCCGAGAGTTTTTGCTTTGGGAGTTTTAACTTCATCACTCCCCAAAAGTCTCGAAGGTTGAAGTCTTGGGGCAGAGGATATCAGTCCAATCACCATGGATCGAGGACCGTTGATCTGGATATCAAAGTGCTTGTGTGATTGGAGAGGGGTCATATTTTGGTGGTCACATTATCGAAGTGACATAGAGAAAATATTGAAGTGGCAAGCTCCTTTTTTGGAGTTTCAGAGATCACAACTTGGAGAATAGAGATGCCACACAACAAGATTGTCGAAATGTCGAAATGCGAAACACGTTTTGGCTCGGCCTGTGGTCATAGCCATTGGTCACATCGACGAAAGATGGAGGAAGGAGCTAGTGCAACCAATCTCAATTTTGAAGTTTCGTGGATCAGTACGTGAAGCGTAAAGAAACCTTAACCACAAGAATCTCGAAATGACGAAATACAAAACGGCGAATTAAACGCAAGACCCTACGAACTCCATCCAACTATGCAGGTGAACTTGAATATGATCGGAGGGCTATTGTTGCACTTCCCAGTGTAACTACTAGAAACAACTGATGGTTTCTACCAGAGGACTTGAAGAGGCCTCAGAATGATTTCCAGAGAAGATGAAGAGGCTCGAGGCATCTTCCAGTGATTTAAGACTATTCTTAGAGGCGATTGAGAGATGGATGAGCATTGAAGCTTGTAACTACAATAGAGAGGATTAGCTCGACTATGATAGAGAAGATGAAGAGTCTCAACTGCCAGAGGCTAAGAAATCTCATCATAACACCCAGTGATGCTAGACGCGTGGGTTAAACCGCTAGAGAAGATGAAGAGTTACAATGATGGTCAGGTAGAGTACTCGACATGAGGAGGAGATGCAAGATAGAGAGAGGGCGTAGAGGCTATAGGGAGAGAGTTGTGGCAGAGGGAGGTGTGAGAAAACACCCCAATGTGGAGAACAGTGGCAGGGGGAGAGCATGCAGGAACATGGTGCATATTGCATGCAGAAGGAAAACATAGACTATAAGAATGCAGAACAAAGAAGAGATCAGGGTTGTTGTTGTTGGGTGTGATTGAGGTGTGAATAAGGAGGAAGAGCGCAACAACAAAATTGTACAGAAGGGGAATGGTGCATTGAAGGGACATGGCACAGAGAGCATAAAAGGCAAAAGAATAGAAAGCACAAGGAGTGTGCAGAAGACACTGATGTAGATAGAGCAACGTAGTGTAGCAGAACAGTGATGAGACCGGTAAGCCATTGAAGAACTTTATATCGCTGTAATAAGTCATAATAGCAAATATTTTTATTTCAGGGTGGTAGGGAGGTGCTAGGGAGGATTGTTGTCCTCAGAGGTTCAAGTGGGTGCTTGAACACAGGGAATTGTAGCTTCCTTCTAGTTGGTGCTAGAGAAACCGGGGAGTTGGTACTTCCTTCTTGTTGGTGCTAGAGAAACCGGGGAGTTGGTACTTCCTTCTAGTTGGTGCTAGAGAAACTAGGGAGTTGGTGCTTCCTTCTAGTTGGTGCTAGAGAATCCAGAGAGTTGGTGCTCTCAGCAAGTAGCAGCTTGAAAAACAGAGGTTGTAGCCTCATTATGAGTTGGTGCTCATATGTATGATAATGTAAAGAATGTAAAGATTACTTATCATATAAAGAAGAAGCGGTTTTTACCCTATCTGGGTTTCCTCGGGGAATATCTGTCTCGGTGTATCTCATATGTGTGACTAATTTTGAATTTTCTATTGCTTACTTCCCTGCATTATTGTGACTGTCATTAAATGTTGTGTAAAGAGTTTAAAATAAGCATAATTGTTTAAGCCCAGTGACAACTAATTCACCCCCCCCTCTCAGTTGTTCAACAATTGGTATCAAAGCCGACCCTTTTTATCTAAGGGTAGATCCTAGAGCTTAAACATGTCAAGCCATGAAGTAAATTCAACCAATAAGGCCCCTCTATTCAATGGAACAAACTTTGCCTTCTAGAAAGTTAGAATGAGAACCTACATAATGGCTTTAGGTGCAGATGTCTGGGATGTGGTAGATATTGGTTATGTAAATCTAGTTGTACTAGCTAATAAGGATGACAAGCTATAATTTAGCTTCAATGCTAAGGCTATGAATTCTATCTTGAGTGGGCTTGCAGAAGCAGAATTCGTAAAAGTTATGCACCTAGGAACTGCCAAAGAAATGTGGGACAAACTCATTAGCAGTTATGAAGGTAATGAGAAGGTAAAGGACGCCAAGCTTCAAACCTACAGAATACAGTTTGAACAACTGAATATGAAGGAAGGTGAAACTGTTGGAAAATACTTTATGAGAGTAGAAGAAATGGTAAATTCAATGAAAGCACTTGGTGAGAAAATTGAGGAACCTTCTTTAGTTCAGAAAATTTTGAGATCTCTACCAGATAGGTTCAACCCAAAGATCTCTGCTATTGAAGTACTTAATGATCTAAAAACTTTGGAGTTTGATAAACTTCTAGGAAAGTTGACTACATATGAAATGAGAATAGTTAAAGATAAACCCACCTCCATAGAAGCATCATTTAAGGTAGATGAGAATGAGGATTCGGAGCTTGATGAAATTGAAGAAAAATTTGTGAAGAGGCTTAAGAAGGGATCAGGAAAATAAAAAGGTAAACTGCCTTTCAAATGTTTCAATTGTGGTAGGATAGGTCATTTTGAAAATAAATGTCCCCACAAAAGAAAGGATCAGACATGTGATGATGAGGAGAAGCACAAACATAGAAATTTCTTTAAAGAGAATAACTTTAAGAAGAAAATTCTTTGCGTAAACAATGATGATGATCCTTCAGATGATGAAGACAATGAATCCACTATTGAAGACAAACTAAATGAATTCATACTTATGGCCATAGAGGATTTTGATAATATAAGCATAGGAAGTGATGCTAATGAATAAGAAGCTATGGTTGACATGGAAGGAGAACTGATCAGTGCACTGGAAGAGATTGACAGACTAAGAATTAAGAACAGAAAGAAAAGACAATTGTTGATACAGTTTGAGAAAGACAGTAAAGAACCCAATGAAGACCTTGTCCTACTAAAAGTGGAATTAGAAGAGGCAAAGAAAATCGACGACATTTTGAAACAACAGTTATCAGAAAAGAAGGCAATATGTGAAGCCTTATAACAAGAAGTAGTGAAAACTAGGAAGGAGATGGAGAAGTTTCAAGCCTTGTATAATAAGAATCTGTCAAGTATCAAAGCCTCAGAAGGATTAGCCGCCATTCTGAATTAGCAAAGGGATCCAAAGTTGAAAACTGGTTTGGGTTATGAAGAGGGATCAAGTAGTGATAAACCAAGAAACGAAGAACCCATCAAGTTTGTCAAATATACAACCAATGACAACAACAGACCTGCAGAAACAAAGGAAGACAATCAGCCCGCCCAGGATGAGTAAAGAAAAAGGTGTCAGGATTGAATCTGTAGAAAAAAGAAATAATGCGCTCCCTACTGAAAGACGTCATTAGAATGGAAGAAATCGATTTTCTCAAAGAAGACAACCATTTTCCAGGTACAAAGAATTTTTCTATGGCTATTTTTTCTACTGTTCTAACTTTGGTCACAAAGCTGTAAATTGTTCCTTAAGACTTAGACATGAGAAATTAATATTTCAAAGGAATAAATACTTGTGACAACAAAGAATGATACAACCAAGTAACAAACCTTCACAGATTGCAAATTGCCAAATTAAGTCTAGAGACATGCAACTAAGGAGGTCAATAAATAATCAACAGTCAATGAGTAGACAATGCTGGAACAATAATTTTGACCTATTGAACAATGATATTGAACGCTACATCTGTCATAACTATGGACATAAATCTGTTGACTGTCGATTAAGGAACTATGAACCAGATTTGAATTCCCCTGCTGAAAATGTCAAGTTTTGGAAGAAGAAAGAAAGTGACAAGTGTGGATTACTGTTGTTAGCTCAAAGAAAAACGAACCCTTGGTATATAGATAGTGGATTCTCCAAACATATGATGGGAGACAAAGGTAAGTTTCTATCTCTAAGTGAAAGCAAATCAGGAAACGTAACCTTTGGAAATGATGCTCCAGGAAAAATAAAGGGTAAAGGGATGGTGAGTTTAAGTAATGGAAAAGAAAAAGCCCAAGATGTTATACTTGTAGATGGGCTGAAACATAATCTTCTCAGTGTAAGTCAAATGTGTGACATAGGATGTGAAGTGGTGTTCACGTCCAAGGTCTGCAAAATAAAGTCTGTAAACTCAGGACAAGTGGTGGCCAAAGGCATAAGGACAAAAAGTAACGTATATGTGCTGAAAGAAAATAGAGAAGAGTGTCATCTAAGAAAACATGATGAAAGATGGTTATGGCATAGGAGACTTGGACATTTAAACTTTGACCACTTAATCAAGCTCAAAAATCTTGAGGCAGTAAAAGATCTTTCGAGAATATCAAAGCCCCAAGATTCGATGTGTAAACGATGCCAAGTAGGAAAGCTAACCAGGACACCGTTTAAGTTCAAGAGATTTACTTCAATAGAGAAACCACTCCAACTAGTTCATATGGATTTATGTGGACCATCAAGACAGGAAGGCACAAAAAGAGAAAACTACTTCATGCTGATTATTGATGATTACTCCAGACTTACTTGGGTTTCCTTTCTCAAGGAAAAAGCTGAAGCATTTGAGAAGTTTAAAATATTTAAGGCTTTAACTGAGAATAAAACAGGCAAGAGGTTAAAGGCAGTAAGATCAGACAGAGGAGGAGAATTTATGTAAAGTGATTTCAAGGAATTCTATGATAATCATGGGATCAAGACAGAATACACAATCCTAAGAACTCCACAACAAAATGGAGTAGTTGAGAGGCAAAACAGAACAGTGCAGCAAATGGCCAGGTCAATGATGAATGAGAAGAACATTGGTCAAACCTACTGGGTAGAAGCAATACACACATCAGTCCATGTTCTTAAAAAATCCCACCTTAGACCACAAAGTGACAAGACACCTTATGAACTATGGTATGGGAGACCTGCTTCAATCAAACACTTCAAAGTCTTTGGGAGTAAATGTTACATAAAGAATAATGATGAGAATCTTGGCAAATATGATGATAGGGCTGATGAAAGTATCTTCTTAGGATATGCTACAAACAATAAAGGATACAGATGCTATAATAAGAGACTGCATAAAATGGTTGATTGTATTGACGTAAAAGTTGATGAAGGAATCCCAGCAAGAGAGGTGTACAATAATGAGTCTTCTACAGAGGACATAGCTAAAGATGAAGATGAACAGGTCCAAAAATAAAAAAATGAAGAATCTGAATCGGATGAAGACACAAATACTCAGACAAACTTAAATCAACAGGCAACATCAAATTCCTCCTCTAGAATCACTCAAAAGAATCATCCTACAAGTCAGATAATTGGTGAAAAAGACAAAGGTGTACAAACCAGAAGAAAGATAATAAAAAACGTCGAGCCATCACATATACCTTTCATATCCATGCTGGAACCCAAGAACTTTAATGAATCTAGAAAAGATGACCATTGGGTTAAAGCAATGAATGATTAACTTGATCAGATTGAGAAAAACAATACGTGGGAGATGGTTCATAGACCGGAAGGTAAAAATATCATTGGTTCCAAATGGATCTTTAAGAATAAGTTGAATGAGTAGGGACAAGTTGTCAGGAACAAAGAAAGATTGGTCTGTAAAGGCTATGCTCAAATAGAAGGATTGGATTTTGATGAAACATTTGCGCCCGTAGCAAGGTTATAATCTATGAGAATATTTCTTGCCTATGCTTGTCATAAAAGGTTCAAAGTCTATCAAATGGATGTCAAGTCAACTTTTCTAAATGGAGATTTAAATGAAGAAATCTATATGGAACAACCAAAGGGTTTTGAACTGTCTGATAACCCTGACTTAGTATGCAAGCTGAAGAAAGATTTATATGGGTTAAAACAAGCTCCTCGAGCCTGGTATCACAGACTGGATACGTATCTCAAAGACAAAGAGTTCAAGAGAGGAACAGTTGACAACAATATATATATCAAAACAGAGGATAATGATTTGTTCATCGTGTTGGTCTATGTAGATGACATCGTCTTCAGATGTAATAAGGATTCATTGGTAAAATGGTTTGCTTCTGCCATGGAGTCTAAGTTTGAAATGTATATGATAGGTGAACTGTCATTTTTTCTTGGTTTGCAAATTACTCAGAGGTCTAAAGGGATGTTCATTTCTCAAGAAAAATATCTAAGAGAAATGTTGAA
>CBVK0102028598.1:0-11331 GCA_900067695.1 Picea abies | reverse complement strand
CTTTCCTTTTTCTTTTAAAAGAAAAATTAAAGGGGGTTGTTGCAGACACAACAAATGGTGACACACTTGAAGAACCAGTTATCTTTGTCAATAGGTGCCTAGGGACTTTATTTCAGATTTGATTCTCAAAGGTAAGATCAACAAAAATGTAGACAAGTTTCCTATAATTATAGGTACCACAATGATGCCAAAATTTCTAAAATATATAATCCAATATTTCTAGTACTCATATTCTAACACATCCTTTTCAAAAAGTCAAACAATGAGGTAACTTCATTTACTAGTTGCACACGTCAGACCGGTTTTGGTTTGACCATGGGTTTTCAATTTTAATAATAAGAAAACATCTAGGTTTTGGTTTGACCATGGGTTTTCAATTTTAATAATAAGAAAACATCTACATAAGGGTTTTCCTCGTCTCTCTTTTCCCATCATTTCTTTGTTTCTTGTGAGCCTCCATAGCCCGAATGAATTTTCCTCAACACCATACAAGCATAGCCCCACTGCCAACAGGCATCCATAGCCTCGACAGGTTCACTTGTACTTCCCACACTATTAATAGTGCTTTCTACTTCCTTTTTTATTTCATAATGTTTGGGGATTTTTATCACAAGGGTGAGAAAAAAGAGACCCCTTTGATTTCCTTGATAAGCCAACAAAGCAACACAAAACAATGGTTAGTAGGCTAGTGAACCCACAAGCTAGAAAGCAAGAAATAAAGAAAGATAAGAATAATCAGCAATGGAAACTAAACTAAACAAACATTAACACAGAATGCATGAAATTGAACACCAGGAGTGGTTACCCAATAGAGAATGGTCTTTGAAATTTAAAACACTAAGAGGAGAAATGTGAGATTTATGAATCTCGTATTCCTCCTAGGGAGGGATCTTGAATCCCTCAAAGTAGAACTATTACTCTCCTATTTTGAATTACAATGGTAAAGAACTATATGGAAAACCTTCCCAAGAGGTGAAAATCTTTCCATATGCTATACTTTCCCAATATATTATTAAGATAACAAATGGCTTCTCCAAGAGTATTTGGACAACATAATAATGCTATGAAATTTTTCCATTTGTGCATACAATGGACCTATATTTATAGAACCATAACAAGGTATTTGATACCTTGTTCCAAGTGTGAATGGGAAGGATTTTGAGGTACATCCCATCTTTTAAGTCATCCCAAGGTGATATTTTAGGTCGATCTTGGGGTCTTGTCTTGAATTACATCACCCTAGAGGTGGTTGAGGCCCAACCAAATTCATAAATGTGTCGTTTCCGCATCCATGCAAGTTTCTTCATGGACAATCGCGTAGCCCGCACACTGTGTGCATTTTGAGTTTTTTTGCACCACGCTGACTTTGTTGCAAGTGCAAGCAAATTTATGGGTCTTTTACATAGTTTTGGTCATCTTGCTAGAATTGATTTTGTAAATATTGGAAGTATGATGTATCTGTGATGATTGTTTCTTCATCCATTGTTTGTATTTCTATGAGGAATTTTTGGTGACAACACATAACATGCTCATCCTTTTATATTTCTATATAGATATGCATATGCACATAGGGCGTGAAGGAAGTGGGGTGATACAAGAGTTTCTTTGATTTGCTAAGTAGATGCTATGCATTTTAGCTTAACCCACTGACCTTCCCAAAAACCATCATAGTATTGACTATTTTATTAATATGAAGTGTATGGGGCTCAAAGTAAAAAGTAGATATACACCTTCCTATACTTATGGATCATCATGGTATTCTCAACCAACACATGTGTTCGACCACAATTATTAGTACTACAATTGAGAACTTCATAAAATTTTATTCAAATATAGTAGCCCATGCATCTTATGAATTTCAAGAAAAATATTCAATATGTGACTAGAATTGGCCAACCCCTCACCAAATTTTAAAGAGAAATCCTCAAAGAAGATTAAGCAATCAAATCATCTCAGGGAAATACCCATAGTCAAATCAAAAAATGTAAGGAATATGTATAAACATAAAGAAAAAATGAAATCATAAGTGAATTCATGAAAAACTAAAAGAAATTTGATGCTAGAATGTCAATCATAAAAAGGATTAAAATTGGCTAAAAAATATAAGAATAGAACCCAACAGCAAGTAATAAATCTGGTGGCAGCAATAGAGAAAGTGCTTTCAATGAAATCTTAGAAAAGAAGCCAAGGGAAATAACCAATCAAGAAAAATTAACCATTCAAAATCAAGCCCAATGAAAATATTCCCATAGTTTCTGATCTGAAATGAAGAACAAACCATATTACAAGAATAGATGATCTAGTGAAAGAGGTTTGCAACACAATTCTCCAATCCAATTGTCACATTGAATTTTTCTTTCATTTAATGCAATAAAACAATCATATGGGACTATATCAGAATGAGTTAATGTAGATGCTCAATCAAATCATATTTTCAAAAACCAATTATCTGAAACATTCTACAAACCCATAAGCTCTCAATATTTCGTAACATAATCAATTCCTTTGCGATTTTGAAAACAATGAATTTTTTTATAATAGAAATTACATTTCTCACCAAAACACTATTTTTCTCTTTGCTATAAAAGATCATCAATAACCACATAGATCCCAATAATTCAATTTGATAAGGCAAAGAGGAAAAATAAACAATTATGGAGGCTATCAAAATAATCATTAAAATGACTCCAAACCTCTATTAGATCATAAATCAAAATGGGAATATATAAATGAGAAAAAATATATTTATCATCAGCTGACAAGTTGGTGACAATCTTGATTTATCAATCCAAAAATGTTGCAAAGGAATCTGGGCATCCAATTTTAGATTAACACTTCCCTATGTTGCTTTTATTCAAGATAAAAATCCTAAGTTGTTGGTCACTCAAGTCATTTCCCAACCTGCATAATAAAAGAGAATGGTGTGATAAACTCTTAGACAATTTGGGAAGAAATCCTTCTCTTAATTGACTCACTTATTGAAATGAAATTAAACTAAAAAAGAAAAGTAAAGATCGAATTTAAAACTAATCCTAAGAAAAGAATGCTAATATAATGTAAAATTAAACTAAGTGGGATATCATAAAACTCTATGTAAAGGTTAGTGCGGTCATCAAGAATCATCCGCTATGCATTCAACCAAATACCACAACCTTCTTCCTGAGATATGAGCACTATGTGTTTTCCCTCAATATTGTTTTAACCAAAATACTTTAGTGTCATGATTGTTGTGAGACTTGGATCTATGGAAGCAATGTATTGTTCCTGAAATCAGAGTTAGTCAAATTAAGCAAACAAGAACATTAGACTCCAATTTCATCTATCTTGTAAAGATACCCATGCATTACCAATCTTGGTCATAAAAATACGATTTAAAAATTATCAACATTGCAACCCAAGGTCTGAGTTTCTTCCGATTATAAATGATAATGATGTGAAACATTAGCGTGATTATATTTATCCTTGTGAGAGACAAGAGGAAATCATCATGAAAATATAGCAATCAAGACACATTGGAAAGGTGAAAATGATCTCAGGTTACAACTTAGATGGATTGACTTCCCCAACTCAAATGAAAGATACAATTAGAAATTGAAATGGAATGAAGTGATTAAAATCAGATTTCTAATGGGTGATAAGATTAGCATGATGGGAAAGTTCATGAAACTAATAGCCTCAATATATCAAGAGTTTTCCCAGTGAAGAAACCATAAATTCCACTTCCTTGAGATTACACATGTCAAAGAATAAGAGGAAACTGAAATGAAAAAGGAAAGTGTATAGCTTATCTCTCCACTAGGTAGATTTCCCATTCAAAGAATGAGACATATAATCTGGAAAAAAAAAAATCAACAAGCTCATGAGTAAGAGGGATCAACATAGAAGAAGTACTGACATGACCCAAACAATGCTTATCTTTTCTGATTATGAATAAATTGATTTTTGGGTTCAAGGAGTGTTAAAGAGTGTGGGCCCAATAGATTGACAAGTTATAGCCCACAAGGAAATGACATCTTGAAAAATCACTATCATGGCTAAAAAAGTAAATGATGAAGATTCGAAATTGGAATCTTAGAAGTTGCATTGACATATTACATGAAGGAACTTACAACTCCCAAGAATTTTGAACAGATTTAACATGAGATAAGTGTAAATTTCCCATCCATGATATAAAGAATATTTCTTAAGAATGTAACCTTAATGAGTGACCCAAAATCAGCAAACATGAATGATGAAAAGATATTGTTGAAGAAAATATCAGGTCTAAAAATCCATTGAATGGGAAGTGGTGAGATTGAGTCTTTGGTCATTCAGTGTATTAGGGAATAAAAATATTGGTTCCCAAGTAATTTTCTGAAAAATATATCAACAAAATATTTACATAACCATGTTGTCCAGAATTGTCAAAACATGCATCTAGACAGTGTGAATGAATGTTTCTTGTTGTTTTGTATGAGAGGAAACTTGGGTGAATAGAGACACAAGATAATAGAGGAAAATCCTCATTGAAAACTAACTGAATAGAGCATAATAAATGTGCAGCTAGTGCCTAGAAATTAAAACTAAAAGTTCTAATGAAAAATAACTCAAACGAAGAAAAAAAATCAGCTAAGCTCTTTATGCAAGAAAAAATCTATACAGAAAATTCATGTTGGTTGAAAGAGATCGAAGAAAAGAGTGAATGTGTAAGAAATGATTTGGATAACTTCAAACCCAAGGCCAAATAATCATCTAAGGAGATTACAAATATTTGGAGTGGATTGAATTTCAGATGGGAAGGATTTTAATACTCATAATTTAAATTCACTATGTATGGGACAACAAGATCAACACTCATAAAAAAATCCATCAAGAAAAAGCTTCCAATTATAAGCATATTCATATGAGGGTTGAGTACATTTGAGTGCTTATTTTCATCCCAAGATTAATTAAAGGTATCTCTATTTTAAATTGTTTCAATTGTGAGATGGAAATATACTTGGAAAAGATTTGACATGATGATCATGTATAAAATCAGTGATTCAAAAATTACCCAACACATAGAAAATTTTATAGGATGAGATAAAGTAAATTTTCCCCATATAAAAATTAAATTGAATAATCCAATCAAGAGAAAATTAACGTGCAAGCCTTTTATTTCTCTCTGCATCTGCTAAGAATTTATTTATTGATCAGCCAACAATAATGAAAATAAAGTGCAAACATAAAACAATTAAACTAGAAAGAAAAACTAAACTATGTGCAAGGAAAATACACTCAACCTATTCTATCCTACTCATATTCTACACTACAATGGCTGAAAAATGAACTATGTAAAGTGATAATGCCAATGTATCCATCCAATTAATCCCAAGCCCGCAAACATATGTTCAAGATAAAAGATCATTAACAACACTAGGAATAAAAATAGATTAAAATTAGGAAGAATTAAAACATCAAAAACTCTATTCACCATCCTAAAAATGTCATAGCGACAATCCATGGGAATCAATCTGAGTAAGATATCTCCAACCATGTTGTTATCACTGAAATTTCGTGCGCACATGGCGACAAGAACTCAGCATCGTCACACAGTAATGAAGTCATTCATGGCACTGAATTAATTTCACAGCATTGCAAAAGGGTCAAAACTATACAAAGTAACCAAAAATTGAAGGGCGCTTTACAGAAGTTGGGTGCACGCGCATATGCATGGAACGGGAATGTACAATGCGCACACTGTCTCTTATACACATCTCTGATGAAAGTAGCATACCAAATGAGAATCATGCATAGAATTTGTGTGAAGTGTGCTTAGTGAGAGAATATTCATGTTTATAAAGTTCTTTGTCCCTGAAGACAAGCCAACAGAATGGGGACCTAACATAACCATCAATGTAGACCGAAGTGCCTCATCATATTGACAAGCCTCCCTGGACTCAAACTTCAAGTAACCATCAAATTGAGATACATTAGTGAAATCAAATTATATACACAGACTAGTATCCACCACTGTATGATAAGCATATTCAAGATAATGGTGGAAGTAACTAATATTAACAATCTCATCAAAAGGGATACTTGAACAAGAAGACTCTCTATTAATCAAAAATGAAGATGAGAAAGAAGAAGACATGATCTGATATACATATACTACAGCGTTCCCTTTATCCCATAAAAAATGATGATAAGGCATAGAATTAATAAGTTATGGGAAGAGGTCCTATATTCTCCATATTCCATATGCATATTGCCACCATCAAGGGTTTCAAAAAGGGTTGACCCCATTAAATTTATTTTAATAGAACAATGGGTGGCTTCCTACAAATTTAAACCATTAAAAAGATCAAGATATAAATAGAAATAAGCTGAAGAATTTAGATAATGAAAATCTTCTTTCGAACAAGAGGGATTTTCATAAAGTGACTCCCCGAATGGTTATTCCTCCTCTTTAAGAACATCGATGACTAATTATGAATGGGTAGGCTCCACACTATGAATGATTTTACAATCTATATGTTCTCCTTAAAAAAGGTTTTCCTCATGCAAGGAAAAGGTGGACTGTCATGATAAGAGAGGTATGTCTTGTATGCTAATTTATTTTTCTTGAGTGAAATGATCAGCGTGGTTGTTTTCCTCCTGCATAATATGATAATCTAAAATATCCTCTAAAACATATTCATGATTATAAGAGAGAAGCAAGTCACAAGAATCATTAGAACAAGAAGGTTCAATAACTAATACATCAGCAGGAAGAAAACATGCTTTCTCTATGTCAGTAATATCAGGAGAATTTTTAACAACAAGACAATCCAATTCAACATGAGTTAATTCCACTTTATCCATATGTGAGGAAGAATTCATTTAATGAGTGTCTAGATTTTCTTCATTAATAAAGTGATCAACATTTAAAATTCGCTCCATAACTCCCTCCATTTCTTGTGAAGGAGAAGATGAGATAGGACAATGAGAACATGACATAACCATTGGTGTGACCTGAAGTGTTCCATTATCAACAGAAAAATCCTCATCTTGGACAGCTACAGAAAAATATGAACTTGAACTTACAACACAAGAGGTCTCTTTTTCGTCAAAAATAGAGAAAGAGGGGATGGAGTGGTTGGAGGATGCATATGCTTCTTCCAAAAAATAATTATTTCTCTGATATATATCCCCCATAGTAAATAAATATTCAGACATGTGGAGTTCAACTAAAGGATTAGTATTTGCAATATTTTCATTTAAATCCATACCAGCATGTAAAGGAACATTAACACATGATTTAGATTCTTCATCCACTAGCTGGTCTATTTCATTAGAAAGAGAAACTAAACAGGACATCAAATCATGGTTAGAGGGAATATCATTCAAAGGAATAATATAGAAAAGATGAGTAAATATGATAAAAAAAATCTTCAAGAGATTCATCTTTGTTATTCCTAAGCTCTGATATCTCTGTACACAAATCATCATAATCATAATTCTCAAAAGCATGCAAACATTCACGCATAAATTGTTCCCATGTGTGAATAGAGGTGACCGACAAAGTCTGGAACTAGCTTTTAAACCAACCTGCAAAGGTGAGAGTAAATAGCCTACAAACGATATTTCTATCAGTAATATTGTGAGAACCAAAAAAAATCCATAAATTAAAAGCATGTTCATATGCAGAGATTTCACTCTCGCTATCAAATCTAAGTTGCAATAAGAAATGTAAAATATTTATAGGAGGTTTGGGAGGTACAATACCATAAACACACCCCCATAAAGGGATATGGGATGGATCCATCAATAAATTAAAACAATAATTAATAATAACAACTTCACATGCTCGTCTTGTCATCTGGCCCTCCTTCTAGTGCCATTTTGTTGACGGGTCTGAATGGCATGTCAAGCAAGTGAGGGAGAATTTATGATGGTAGTTCCTAATTAGACCCACTCTCATTTGGTGTAGTGTTTCCCATGAGTATATGGGCCTCACTACTGCTCATAATTAAAAGAAAGAGAAGGGGAAAGACAATAGAATTCCCCCCAAAGAATTCTTCATCCTAAGGCTAATCTAACTAATCTATTCTAACGAATTCTAACCTATCCCAAGAGAAAAACTAATAGAAACGAGTATAGTAAAAGATAATATATAGACAAAATAATTAGTTCATGATATCACAGACATGTTAGCAAAATAATATTACATAAATCATCTCAAATAGTTGAAGAATGAAATTGTAAGATCACTCATGCACTCATAAGAAATCATAATAGCATAAGGATTCTAGATACTAAGCACAAAAATAGTTCACACGATCAATACCCAGAAAACTTGAACCACAAATACAAGTGTAGAACAGTCCCATAATCATTTTCAAGAAGTTATTACTTTAGAAATGACTTATGCTCTTGATTACTCAAAAATAATAATACCATATTTTGTTACAAAGGGAAAAGGTCCCTATTCTATCATATGAGTTCTCTTTTATAAGACAAGAGAGACTCCTCAGTTCTCATGACTATTTGTTTCCTTTTCCTTCCATTTCTTTTCTCACATTTTGAACATGAACATGTGAGTGTTACAAAGAAAAGTTGAACAAACTCATGAGTGATCATTTTATCCCTAAGTTTACAAATGATTATTCATTAAAAATAATTGATTATAATCTTTTGTTTTCTTTTGTTATTTGAAACGTTTCTAGGAATTTATTTTTTTACTAAGATCATCCCATATTATTCTCCTTTATCTCAGTCTTTCATCGTTCTCTTGTAGGTGCAATTTCGGCTCACATGGCTTCAAATGTGACCGCTTGAACATGAATAACCCACTTTCTAATTAAATTTGGGTCCTCTATGTGTGTTGTATTTTTGAAGGATTTTCTCTTTTAAACTGCCAACAATTACCATGCCATCTTTTTTCTCTCTCTTACAACTTTCAATTGAACTATCTCAGGCCTGAATTCTTTGTCTCTAGCCCTAGATATGGTTGTTTGAAGTTTGCACATTCATTTCCCCCACCCCAAAGAAAATAAAATCCATGGTCTATTGTTACTATTATTTATGATGTTTTTTGTTACTTTCTAATCTTGAAAACCTCTGTCACTATATTCTTCTATTTGATACCTTTCCAACGAGGTGTCACAGGCTCCATTCTAATACATGCATCTCAAGATATGGTCATTTTAAAATTGGTGCTCAACAACCTTAGATCTACATGTGGGTGAATCTGGGTCATTGATCCTTAGCCTGGATATTATTCTATGTGTGTGCGCATAGGAAAAATCATAGCCATTGATATGGCAATTAGATAGATCTTGGCATTTGATCTGAAATTTTGTCATCGACAAATGGATCCATAGGGGCATCCAAGTGCTTGAGAAAAAATTCGATGAAGAAAAGGTTGTCATGGACAATTCCTTATGGAGGATAGGGTGCAAATAATAGTAAGTGTTAGATACAGAAGAGGCTAGCTATCAGTCGTTCGTGAGGGTGGAAACCTGAATTCATGTGTTTGATTCAAAACGATCAATGCCATTGATTTGGTTAGGATGAAAAACCATGATTGTTGGTTTCAAAAGAAGGAAATCAAAGTAAGTGCGTACGAGGTTACAAGGAACTCTGATGAGAAAAATCTAAATCAACGAGAATTGTTGATGCTTCAAGAAACGTCCCATGAAATCTTAGCCATTCATCGGAGGATGGTCATTGGGGTGATGAGGGTGAAAGTTGGACAATCAGGGTGACAAGGATACCTAATTGGAAGCCAGCATGCAAGGGGTGAAACATGATAGTTTGTTATTGCATGGGATTAGAGTGGGTCCAATGAGTCTTCATAGTCATTGCTTTCAGAGTGAAATAGTTTACCATTTTATTTACACTTTGAAATAAGAGCATCGAAGAATATTCCATCTTGTTGATTTACATGTTGAGAGGGAGTGAGCATAAATACAATTATATTTGGGCCCTCGGAGTTAATTCTAAGACAAATCACTTCATACTCTGACGGGAGGGGATCGAAGTATATTCCTTCCCGGCCTTGATGTGTTTACCGACAGTGTAATGTTGTGATGTTATAAATATGTGTTGTTGTACCTCCTCACTCAGTGCTCAATAGATTTAGGGAGTCAAATAGACATGAATGAAAGGGGATCAAGGAATATTCCATCCTCGAGACAAGTGCTACTCAAAATATTAAGCGTAAAGAGAGTAGAATAAAAGGTAATGTACAACCAATCATGGACCAATATAAGTTTGACATGTCATGGATTGTCACTACCCAGGGTTACATGAAAGTAGCATTTTTAACACTTTATTGGATAGTCAAGGTGCCTTGTGATGACGTGTATGGCCATGGCAGTCCATGTGTCAAGTTGAGGATGGATCCATGTTTCATATTTATTTGAATTTTTTAGATCATGATTGGCAATGAGTTTTGGTGACACGTATCATGCCAGGTGGAAGGTCGTGGGTAGGGCCACATGTAAGGGGTGCCAACTCGGATGCCACATGGGGGATCTCGCTTTAACATGGCTAAGAATGGAGAGACATTATGATGATAAGGGGTTGGCCAACATGGTATTTGACATGTTCAGAATATGTGGTGAAGAATTATTGGTTGATGGGATGAGAAAGGGTCTCATTGGGTGAGGAGGCCCTTTCAGATTTCATCTTAAATCTAGGCCATCAGACATACGGGCTAAGAGATCTCAGATATACATTGGAAGAGGGTGTTCGGAGTGAGTCATGGTTCAGAGGGGCGTGGAATCCAATGATAGGTATTCGGTGGGATAATATGGGTCATTGGTTGGAGGGTGGATGTGAAGAAATGACGGTCAAAGATCTATCATAGAATAAGTAAGTTTGTTGGTTGTGGAGACTGATTACCTTCCTGATTCAAAATTCTTTATTTTTAGTCATGTTTAGACCCCATGAATACTTTACACCCCAGAAGAATGTACACTCCTCCATGCGGGGGACTACAATGGGGGCTTGCCCCCCTTGTGGGGTCTGGGGACAAGCAGGCCTCGGGCAGGGGTGAAGCCCACGAAGGAAAATTTTCCTTGTAAATGTATATTGTAATTTCATAATAAATCTGGCTCATTTATTATAAGGTCACATATCTAATGGTAGAAGTTGTGATAGGGTTTTTTTCCTTAGAAGGAAACCCTCTTTTATGAGGGAAATGTATTGCAGCTATGTATCATTGTGAATATTGTATTCTGAGTGAGGGGACTATGAGAGAAAGAAGAGGAAGTTACAATGGGTGTGTTGTAGGTTGTATCCCTTCATTTTTTGGATAATAAAAAGCAAGGACTTGGAAATTTCTCTGGTGGACATAGCCCACATTGGGTGAACCATGTATAT
>CBVK0102028597.1:0-14958 GCA_900067695.1 Picea abies | reverse complement strand
TTAACAAAGGGAGTAACCAGGGAGAAACTAAGTTCCTTCTCAGTTTCAATTAGTATTCAAGAATGAAGGTGAAGATGAGAAATTTTCCAGGTCTAAGAAGGATCATATTCCAGCAAATACAACATCGGTGGAGTTGTTGATATCAGTCTCCAAGTAGGATATTTTTGGTTGTGGAACCAAATTATCTTCCTGATTTAGAGTTCTTTGTTTTTAGTCATGTTTATACTCCATGAATACTTTACACCCTAGAATAATGTACACTCTTCCATGCGTGGGAGTTCAGGGGGGGATTTCCCCCCCTACGAGGTCTAGGGGCAAGAGGGCCCCCGGCGGGGGTTTAAGGGAAAATCCCCAGAAGGAAAAATTGCCTTGTAAATGTATATTGTAATTTCATAGTAAATCTGGATCATTCATTATAAGGTTTCAGATCTGACAGTAGAAGTTATGTTAGGGTTTTTTTCCCTAGAAGGAAACCCTCTTTTATGAGTGAAATGTATTGCGGCTATGTATCATTGTGAATATTGTATTCTGAGTGAGGAGACTGTGAGAGAAAGAAGAGGAAGTTACAATGGGTGTGTTGTGGGTTGTATCCCTTCATTTGTTGGATAATTAAAAGGAAGGACCTGGAAATTTCTTAGGTGGATGCAGCCCACACTGAGTGAACCACTTATATCTATGTATATATTATATTGTGTATCTTATGTATTTTATTTCCTCATTTTTTTTTATTTACTTCTCTGCGATCATTTTTTTCTAACAAAATTGACGACATGGCATTTAGGGTGATGAGGATGTCAGTTAGGTGGTCGGAGTGACTAGGATGTCAGTGTGGCAACTGAGGAAGCGAGGGGGCATTAAATTTCGGTCAACTTTACGGCACTGATAAGATCAAGGATGTTGAACGTCAACTTCTAAAGGTTGTGGGATCAACAGGGAGGATTCATCATCAGGGAATGGAAATGGAGCATCTAGGTTCTAGGGAGCAACAGATCTCTAACGATTAAAAGTTCTATGGAGTCATCGTCACGAGAAGTGTTTGGGAAAATGATACAAGATATGGGATAAAACTCGATGATGATGAGGACAGGTGGTGGGTGCCACATCATATGACACAAGAGAGAGTGATCCATGTGGATGCCACATGGGAGTGGGAAGAAAAGGTGATTTTTGGCTTAGAAAACTTTGGGAGGACATAAATTTTGATCTAGGACTCAGATTTAAGTATGGTTATATTCGTTGGAAAGATATTGGAAATCATAATCCAACAATAAGGTTTGTTTAGGGAAAATAATAGAAAAAAAATAATGGGAAAAATCAGTAGGCCTTGGGCCTAGTTTTTCAAAGAAAGGGAAGGCCAAAAGGGAAGGAGAGCATGGGATTCCCCCACATGCATCTCAAGACTGGAGAAATCATGAAGAAAGGATATCATTCCAACCTATTCCTGCAACCACATAAAGAGATGGAATCGATTGTGTGATTAAGAGGACAATGGACAATACATCATAAACATTATATCTCCTTGCCTTCAAGCAAATTCATGAATAAGTATTGAACATAAAGATAATGAAGAGGAGAGGTTTCTCGAAGGAAATCATCTATGATCTGAATTAAATATCTAATATGATGGTTGCATGTACCTAATCTCCAACACATAGAAAGGATTAGTGACCTTATGATTTATGTTAAGAGTTGTTCAATATATGAGAGTATAAGGATGAATATGTTACGCACCACATGCTAGCAATAGTATGTAGACTTTGAATAAGTAATTCAAAAAAATGATTAATAACCAACATCAAACTCATTCATAAGTAATTCAAAAAAATGATTAATAACCAACATCAAACTCATTCAAGATATCCAATAGATCATCGAACCCTACAGCCACATAAGATCAATAAGCACTTTGGAATTTGTAAGAGATATGAATATAATGTGCTAATTCTGACACACAAATGTCAATGAAACATCATAGGTGAAATAAAACTCATGAAGACATTTGAAATCGTAATATCAATAGAGATAATGAACCTTCATAAAAAAAAATCAATCAATACCAAAACCCCAACTCCCTCAAGGTAGGAAAAGAAATAGCATTAGGCTCAAGTAGTAGTAGAATAGGCAATAGGTTTGAAATTTTAGTAGGGGCCTCCTTTCCTTTTTCTTGTAAGCAAGGATAGAATAAAATCAAGATCAAGAGGTATGCAATATCATTCAATAAATACAAGAGGACCCTGGTACATTAGATAAATTTGTATGGAAGAATGATTTTCTATGGTATCATGATCAATTATTTATGTAAGAATTCCCAACTCAAAGATAAGGTCCTTTTGGAATTGCACACTACTCCTATAGGACATTTGTGGTTCTTGAAAACCTACCATAGGATCAAGAAGGATTTTTTCTAGGAAGTTATTAATATTGATGTTCAAAATTTTGTGTCTGAATGTGTGGTCTTCCAACAGAACAAGGGAGAAACAATCAAGAGGCTAGGTCTCCTGCAACCATTAGCTATACCAATTCGACTTTGGGAATAAATTTCAATGGATTTTATTACAAGTTTACCCAAATCTGAAGGAAAGACTGTCATCATGGTAGTAGTGGATAGACTAACAAAGTATGCCCATTTTTACTCTATTTATCATCCTTTTAAAGAAATTACAGTAGCCGTAACATTCAAGGAAAAAATCCAAAAGCTACGTGGAGTCCCCAAGATTATTGTAAGTGACAAATATCAAGTTTTCACTGCAAATTTTTGGACTGGATTATTTTCTTTTTTGGGTACTCAATTGGCTCATAGCTCATCTTACCATTCTTAATCCAATGGGAAAACTGAGATTATGAATAAGTGTCCCAGTCAAGAAGAAAAATGGTGAGATAAGGTTATGTGTGGACTTTAGAAATGTAAATCGGTGTTCACTTAAGGATAACTATCCATTACCAAAGATGGATCATATTCTACAAAAGGTGGTGGGTGCTCAAAGGATTTCCATGCTTAATGGGTATTTCGTATACAATTAGAAATTAGTATTTGAGGAAGATAAAAAGAATATTGCTTTCACTACTCCATGGGGCACTTTCATGTATGAAAATATGCCTTTTGGACTAATGAATGCAAGGGATACCTTTTAGAGGGCCATGGATATTGCATTTGTTAGAGAAGAGGACAAGTTCATAGTGATTTACCTTGATGATATCATTGTATTCTCAAATTCTGATGAGGAACATCTAAGGCACCTCATGCATATATTTCAGAAATGTAGAAGGTATGGTATATCCTTAAACCCAAATAAATCTCATTTTGTTATGCATGAGGGAAAGCTTTTGGGGCACATTGTATCTTCTGATGGGATTAAGATAGATACTAAAAGAGTGAATGTTATTCATAAAATTGATATTCCCATAAACAAAAAGTCCATACAACCATTCATAGGTATAATCAACTTCTTGAGAATATTCATACCTAATTTTTCTGAGATCATTAAGCTTACGACCAACATGTTGAAAAATGATGTTGAAGTTAAATGGACTCACGAAGCTAAGTATTCTTTTGAAAGAATCAAACAAGCTTTGATAGAAGCCTTTGTTCTAATTATCCCAAACGATTCTAAGGAGTTCTTGGTTTTTTATTTTTCCTCTAAAGAAACTATTGTTCTTGTACCGCTGCAAAAAAATGAAGATGGGTATGAACTGCCTATTTCTTTTTTCAGTAAATCCCTTAGAGATGCAGAACTAAAATACAATATAATGGGAAAATAGTCTTATGCCTTAGTGAAAGCATTAAAATCTTTCAGAGTCTGTATTTTGTATTCTAAAATAGCTGCCTATGTTCCTAGAAGAACTATAAATGATATACATGTGCATCCAGATAGTGAAGGAAGAAGGGGTAAGTGGATATAAAATATCTTAGAATATGATGTAGAACTCAAGCCTACTAAGTTGATCAAAGGTCAGATCCTGGAAAAATTGATTGATTCAAATTGTCGATCTCTTGGGCCGAACCATATTTTAAATCAGTCAATAGTTCCAGCATCACATAATGGAGATGGAAATTTGCAGGTATTGGATTAGTATTCTTCATCTTGGTATAAGGATATAGTCTATTGTTTGCAGAACCTTCAATGCCCACCAGATTTCGATAAATCTAAAACCAAATCTCTCAAACTAAAGGTTGTAAAATAATGCATCATAGATCGAGGTTTGTTTTGGAAGGATCCTGGTGGTATCTTGTTGAAATGTATTGATGAATATGAATCAAATTTGATTATGAATTACATGCATAAAGGTGTTTGTGGAGGACATCGGCATTAGAAAGATGCAACATATAAAATCTTAAGTCATGGGTACTACTGGCCCACTCTATTTGTTGATGTATTTGTTAAAGTTAGAGCATGTGAGGAGTGCCAAATGTTTGTTCAGAAATTATTGTGTCTCCCCTTAAATCCTATTATTGCAAATGATCCTTTCCAACAATGAGTCCTAGACTTCATAGGAGAAATACATCCACCCTCCATTGGAAAACATAGATGGATCCTTACAACCACTTATTACTTCATGAAAATGGATTGATGCCATCTCGACAAGAAATGCAATTGATAAGGTAATTATAAACTTTTTGGAAGAAAACATATTTTCTAGATTTGGTTGCCCTAGAAAATTGATCACAGATAATGCTCGCGCATTTAAGTCTGCTTATGTGATTGAATTTGTGAAAATATAATGTTAGTCTCGCACATTCTACTCCTTATTATCCAAAGGGTAACGGGTTGGAATAATCCTCAAACAAAATTCTAATTGGAATTATCAAAAAAATGTTAGCAGAAAACAAAAGGGGATGGAATTCTAAATTGAAGTATGCCTTGTGGGAAGATAGGATTAGCACTAAAAAATATATTGGTACTTCTCCTTTTCAATTAGTTTATGGATCATATGTTATATTCCCAATCCAACTTGGCTTGCATGTATTTAAATTTCTATAAGATGAAATGGAAGACCCTAATGATGTACAAAGAAGAATCTTTCAGATTATTGAGGTTCAACAAAAAAGGGAAATGATTGATGAAAGTTCTCATATTTATCAGGGTAAGGTCAAAGTAGTGTTTGATAAGAAAACTAAAAAGGATAGTTTTCAAACAGGGGACCTAGTTCTAATATGGGATGCCGAAAGGGAAGATAAACCAAAGCATGGTAAATTTGACAACTTGTGGTTTGGTCCATTTAGAGTGGAAAGAGTTCTGAACAACAATACTTTTTTGTTGCAGAACTTAGACAATGATGAGTTAGTTGGGGGCCCAGTTAATGGGGGTTTCTGAAACACTTTTTCATTTAGTAAGCCAGAGTTGATTTAGGTTGTTCATATTTTTTTTTCAGTTTGGTGTGACATATAATAGAAGGAATAAGATTCCATATCCCAATGGAAGCTACTGGTACAAAGTTAGTTTGGTTTTCAGACTATGTGTCTAGGTATTTAGTTTATGATTTGATGATATCTTAGTGATTTTATTCAACAATATGAGCAGGACAAATGCAATGAAAACAGATTTAAAGAGATAGTAAAGGAAAATGAAGGCACAAATTATGCATTTATTGATGTCTCACAAGGAGAGAATCATCCCTACATGGAGCTATGTTAGTACCAAAACCTACATAATTTATTTGTCACCCCTATACCTATCCTATTCATTCACAAGGCTTCCTCAAAGTTAATATTTCCTTTATGTTTTGTATACTTCATGTGTTATGTTCACCTTTTGGTATGATTTCCCTTCCTTTCATTTAATTGTATTTTCTTCTTTCTTAAGATATGATTAAAGTGTTACATATATTTCAATAACAATCAGGAATGGATTATTTCATTATGTAAGTTGAGGTATTTCTCTTAATTTGTGAGGCTAAACATTATGTCACTACGAAAAGAGTTTCATTTTTGCAGCACATTTTCACTAGAATTGCGCTAACAAAATGCGGGTATTTTGACAGCGCATGTCAAAAACATCATTTGGGAATAGTGATGAATTGACACACACTTTAATCATTGAAAGATTTCAAATCAGATTTTTTCCATCGAAGGTGGTGATTCAGTTCATTATAACACAAAACCGTGAAGAGTACATGTCAATTATTATCCTTTCACCAAGATATCATCGAATGTTATGGTCCCAACCATTACATTCCCTATCATTTCATAAATTCAGAACCATGTTTATTTGAAGAATAATATAGGTGATGATTTTAATATTTTTGTGTGAGGAAAATTATATCATTGCAGGTATAATCAAACTCTAAATTGCAAAGGAAAAATTTTCGGTTAACATAGGAGCTAGGATTTATTGTTGCTAATGGCACAGCACAAAGGTGGTCATCTCCTCTGATTAGAACTAGATGAGATTGAGCTCCTGGAATACCTCCCATAAGTTAAAGAGAAATTTGATCAGACACATTGATATCAATTATATTTTGCTTTCCAAGGACATCACATAGAGGTTTCCATGACATTTGCAAATAATTTCGACTGGTACCAAACTCAACTTGGGGAACTAATCATACAGTTTTATGAGCATTCCATTTCTACAGCCTTCAATTTCTCTATCGATGGTGAAATATGATTCAAAAAGAAAGAAATCTTAGGGGACTTCTACAATAAATTTCTCACAGAAGATCGTCAAAACCTAGATTGGAGTAGAGGAATCCCTAATACATGGATTAAGGAGGAATGGAAGAATGTCTTACCTATGGTTCATAAATACATAAAATGTGAAGGTAGGTTCTAAACCATTCATCTTTATCACATGATATTCCTTTTGCATCTAAATAGAGACAGGAAGATGAACTTACCACGGAATTATCAAAGTTCTAGTGAATCAATATTTAATAGGATTCATCTCTCTTGGGAACAGTTTATATCTTCATTAGGGATTGAGGAACATGAGAAGGAAACTTATAAAATAACCCCTGAAAAGTAGCCTAAGGATCAAATAAAGCTATCATCTCATAAAATAAACCTTTAATTGCATAAATAAGAGCTCCATTTGTAACCAGAGAAACCAGATCAAGCATAAATAAATTATCCTTGCAAGAATAAAACTCCTTGGAATAGGAATTGGCACATATCACTCAAAAGCAAAGTGTCCCTAAAATTAAAAATATATATATACTAGAAAAGGAATCAAAAGAACTCCAGAAGAGCCAAATTTACCTCCTGATAGAGATATAAGTGAGACTATGGAAGAAGTCTCAATCATGGAAGTTGAGAATGCCTTAAAAACAAAGAAAAACAATATTAAAAAGAAGAATTCTCAACAGAAAGATAAAGGGAAATATCCCATGGGAACATCAAGGAGACTCAGGACTCGGCCCACAAACAAGTTCAAGTTAAATTCGAAGGCCTTGTTTAACCCTTCATTGAAAACAGGGAAACTGATTTTTTTGTTAAGATGGCATCTCCAAGGATAATATAGGTGATCAATATAGTAAAGCAACAGCGAATAGGGCACTTGAGGATTTACCCATGAAGAAAACTACCAAAAGGAAAAGGATGACTACTGCAGTTAAAGGTCTAGAACAAAATGTTGAATAAAGGTAGAGATAGAGCCTAATCCCTTTGATACCTGATTTTCCATGTAACACCCGGTTTCCCCCAGTTTGTAAATATAACTATAATGGCCAAGAGACTATGGAAAACTTAATATGTATGAAGGTTTGATTTAATGGACCTTTGGATAAAAGGTCAATGAATGTAAATTATGTTACTTACTAGAAATATGGATAAGTGTTGCATGACTACTAGAAGGGAGGGTGTACTTAGAAATACCATGAATTTTATACCAAGATATGGTGAAGGGGACTAGGAATGGTTGCATTCACCTTCACCAAACCAGTACTTACTAGATTTAATTTCTCAGGACTAGAATAGTCCTCTGACCCAGAAATGAATTACAGCCAAGATGGTAGTTGGGAAGACCTCCTCAAGAGTTAATGAGGGGATGGGTTAGAGAACCCATCTTTAAGTCTTCCAGACTTGACCACAAGCTGGGAATTCAAGGGACACACAACCTTGCTGAAAAACACGAGAAAGGAAGGTGCGGTGGGCAGAGGGAGACTTGCGAAGAGTTCAGAGACGGGAGGTGAGTCTGTCGGGTTCAGGAAAAGAACTGGAAATAAGCGTTCTGGTAATAGGAAATGGTGGTGAAGTTTATGATACAAGCTGATAAACGAGGTTGGTCCTCCTTGCTTGGTATCGTGTAAACCATTGCCAAGACCCTGTGAGAGGATGACAGTAACCTTGGTCCCTATTGTTGTTGATCCAACAAAAAATATTGTGTAGTAGAGCATCATGGTCTAGCTCGGGGGTGGCTAGTGTTAAATCCATTTGGAGTGACTGAGCCTATGGTTGGATGGAAATGGGCACCCCTTCTAGTAGTCTCTTCACATTGTCTGGTTCTGATAAGTATTTTCCATGTTTATTTGTTGAACTGGAATAATGGATGAATACTTGGACTTATATAGATATATGCATTTATAAATGTCTATGTCATGTGTATTCCTTCATCTCCTTGTGAAATTACACTTCGAATTGATAGGATGTATACCCATTTTAACTTTGGAGGTTGCCCAGGGCATAGGTTGTTAAGGTGGCCAAGATAGGAGATATCATGTCGACCTGAAACCATTCATTTGAAGAGGAAACCTCTTCCAGACCCCTTTGTTGTGTGACCAGAATGCCAGACCCAAGTCCTTAACCCTTTAATGGTAAATCTCAGAAGGAGTAGCGAAGTTGAAGCCTTGAAAAAGAGGAGGTCTCTTCATTTATAAGACAAGCAGAAGACATTTGTTCAAAAGGATTCATATGATCGATACCCAGGAACCTTGGGATAAGCCTAAAGGGGCCATGTTCCCTTGGTCTCATAGCTCTGGAGGTCCGAGACTTAAGGGTAAGACTGACCTTACTATCCTTACGCGGACTGAAGGTGACCGGGAGACTCGGACTCCCATGAGATTGACCAGCGATGGGTGATTGTTGGGTTTTCTAGTCTTCCTTCTCTACCGTCTGAGTTATTGACCCAAGGTTCATGTATTTTGGGTTTCCAACAAATCCTCTAAAACTATCGGCCCTCCTGGTAAACCAGTAGACAACGCAGCACACAGAATGGGTCGCGCAGTCTCACCTGATATAGCTTTAATGGGTGGTTGTAAGACTCATGCGTTTATATCCTAGGATTGAACGTGAGATTTGGGATTTGTATTCTGAACCAATTACTATAACTTAGGATTGAAACCTATTATTATTCACGACTTATTCCCTCAAGATTGCAACAACATTTAAACAAGCAATGGAATAACTCATTCATTCATTAAGCATACCAAATAACTATTGAAAATATGATAAAGATATTCATGCATTCATCACATTACACAGATGTTACCATGGTTCACCCCCCCCTAGGCTACATCCACAAATATTTGGCTCTTGGCTCTTTTATTATGGTATTTTTATGTATCCAGCGTCGCGCGCTTACAATTCTCCTCAGATGGGTAGCTTACAATTCTCCTCAGATGGGTAAGATCTATATGAGGCGAACTAGATTTCACCAGGCTCCTCAGCCTGTGATCTAATCCTCAGATCTTCCTTCTCTCCTCTTCTCTATCTCAACAGCTTACAAAATAGTACATAACAACATTACAATTTGCATCGACTCGTACATATCTATGATGTAACAACAATCTAAACAATGCAAAAATCCAACCTATGATACCTATGTATCAGAACCCTCTATAATACCTCAGTATCGATATTTATACATATTTGGCTCTTCATCTATTACAATACATTACCAAAACCCTAACCCTATTGACTTTAGGTCTTCCTCTCATGTGTTCTTGTTTCTCCTCCTTCCAGATGACGCTCTCTTTGTGCACACTTTCTTGCATGCGTGCATGCTATGCTTCCTTCCCGTTGTTACTTTCATTTCTGCACACTTTATTTCCCCACGATGATCCTTCTTTCCACTTTTCCATGATGCCAACATGCCCCCAACATTGAAATGTGGCTCATCCCAAGACACCTAATCCTTCTAAGCTTACTTGACCTCCTTGGTGATCGTCTGGAACTTTTCCTTGAGTGTTGATGTTTGTGTCAACACCTGCGAGGTCTTCTCCTTGATTGTGTCCACTACCTGGACTGCCACTTCATTGCTCAATAATCCTGTACATTCTGCCTGGGTTTATGCTATCTGTGTCTTAGCTTCCTTTGCATGTGCCAGTACTTCTGCTACCTGCTCCTGTAATGGCTCCATTTGAGCCTGACGCTCTTGTTTCTGGGTTTGCATAGAGATTAGCTCTGCCTACAATTTCTTAATAAACTACATCCCTTTTACATGTTATGGGATTGGTATGGTCTTCTACTTCTACTTGAGCTCTTGGATCGCTGCACTGATCCTTTCCTCTTCCTTGTCCCACTGGTGGACCTATGGATCCTCCTCCAACCTTGTCCAAAGTTGTGTTTCTTTATCGAACAAGTCAACTGATGTGAGCTCGAAGATCCTCTACCTCTTCCTCATCACTCACCAATCCTTCCCTCAATTCTATAGCTCTCTTCTTGGTATTCACCTTGTATTGGTAGGGTGCTCCACTACATGTCTTTGGAGTTGTCTCCAAGGTCCACTAGATATGGTCGTCATCCATCATGATCAGGTCCAAGGCTTCCTCCTTCTTGCCCATATCCTTTCCTCCTTCCATTTATCCTCTCTCTATCAGTGCTTCCCCCCTTCCCCCATGCACGCAGATACGTTTAGTTGGTTGATTCCATTGTCATTACACCCTTGTTATATAGCAGTATCTTAATATAAGTATACAATGATTGAATGTACCTTCCTCGAGGTTCATGTAGAAATTCTTTCTCCACTGCGATGTATGACTTCGCTGTGTCAACTGCAAACTCTGTTATAAACCCTTCCACAATACTGTCAAGCCAAAAATCTACTATGAGGGTGAATTTTTTTTTCACTTGATATGACTGCTCAATCTGTACTGGGGTCCACTCTAACTATCGAATCTAGTTTGTCGCATGGTTATCCTTCAACCTTAGTATCCACTCCTGCAATAGATGCAAACAATTATAGAAAAAGACTTCATGCAAATCAGTAAACATGTATTTGTCCAGATATTTTGGGGTGTTATTATAGGGTTTCTATTGTCTTTCTATGCAAACTCTAGCTCTTTGGTTCTCAACCAAGTTTTGATTTCTTCTTTTTTGGGGTTCCACGGTCTCAACATCCCCTTCTAATGGCTCATTTCTCTCTTCTTTTCTTTGCTCATTTATCGCTCCACCTATCTCATCTACTCAATCCTCCTCTGTTCCTTCGAACGGAAACATAACCATTTGTTGTTTTTTCTATTCTTTCTTATCTATCATCTGAGTTGTTAACCTAGGGTTCATGTCTTTCAGGTTTCCAACAAAGCCTCTAAAACTATAGACCCTCCTAGTAAACCAAAAGGCAATGCAACACATAGAATGGGCCGCACAGTCTCACCCGAGATAGCTTTAGTGGGTGGTTGTAAGACTCATGCATTTACAACCTATGATTGAGCACGAGATATGGGATCTGTACTCTGAACCATTATTATAACTTGTGATTGCAATCTAATGTTATTCACGACTTAGTCCCTCAATATCACAACAACATTTAACCAAGCAATGGGATAACTCATTTATTCATTAATCATAACAAATAACTACTGAAAATATGATAAAGATATTCATGCATTCATCACATTACACAGACATTACTGTGGTTCACCCCCTCCTAGGTTATATCCACAAAGATTTGTCTCTTGGCTCTTTTATTATTGTAGTTATGTGTATACAGTGTCACGCGCTTACAATTCTCCTCAGATGGGTAAGATCTATATGAGGTGAACTAGATCGCACCAGGCTCCTCTGCCTATGATATAATCTTCATATCTTCCTTCTCTCCTCTCCTCTCCTCTAGCTCAACATCTTACAAAATAGTACATAACAACATTACATCAACTCGTACATATATATGATGTAGCAACAATCTGAACAATGAAAAAATACAACCTATAATACCTACATATCAGAACCCTCTATAATACCTCAGTATCGATATTTATACATCTTTGGCTCTTCAAGCATTACAATACATTACCAAAAGACTAACCCTACCGACATTAGGTCTTCCTCTCATGTGTGCGTGATTCTCCTCCTTCTAGTTGTCGCTCTCCTTATGCATGCTTTCTTGCATGTGCGTGTTCTTTGTTTCCTTCCAACTTTTACTTTCGTTTCTGCATGCTTTATTTCCCCACAATCATCTTTCTTTCCACTTCGACCTGCTGCCAACAATGCCTTTGTCATATAAAAAAATATTTATGGAATTATATAGTGATATGATGTACCTACCTAGGGGTCCCTTCATAAACTTCTACTTCACAGCAGTGTACAAATTCGCAGTATCAACTGCAAATTCAATGATAAACCCTGCAATAATATTGTCTAACCAAAAATCTATTGCGCGTGTAAATTTATTATTGACTTGATACAACTGCATGATCTCCAAAGAATGCCACTCTAGTTGTCTGATATGATTCATAGGATGGTTTTCCTTCAACCTCAATAACCAATCCTGCAACAGATGTGGGAATTCACAGAAAAATACTTCATGCAAGTTACTAAACACGTAATTGTCAAGATGTTTGCATGGTGTATATTTAAAGTTTTTGTTGTTCTTCTACACAAACTCGAGTTCCTTTTTCCTTAACCATCTTTCAATATCCTCCTTCATTGGATTCCATGGCATGAAAATTCCCTTATACGTTTTTATTCTCCATGCTTTTATTCAACGTATCCCTTCCAATTGATCATGTGCAGTTCCAACCAACAATAGAACCATTTTTTGGATGCTTGGGTTGACCCAAGTTCTAATCTCAAAGGTTTCCAAGAAAACCATCAAACTATTGGTCCTCTTGGTAAACCGGAAGGAAACATTGTGCAATATTGTACAATGCAGACTCAACTGAGATAAGTTAATGGGGGACTGCACAACTCAAGTGTCTATAGTCAGGGAAGGGATTGGGACTGTATTCTGTTCCTTTTCCTCATGCATCAATATTATTATACATTCATATAAATCTAGCATTCATTCATTAATCAAACTATTCATGCATGATGTCATAATCAAAATTAACCATTCATTCTTTAACTGATAATCAACATAACCGTAAACAATTATTCAGACACATTAACACAATATATTTATCGTGCTTCAACCCCTTGGGGATACATCCACAAAGATATGTATCTTCTACTCTTTTATTAATCTTTCTTCAAAATTGGTGTAGCGTGAATTACATTCTCCAGGCTTACAATAAAAAATTAGGGTAAGTACCCTCTATGAGGTAGACTAGATCACACTAGGCTCCACAACATGTGACCTAACCCTAAAAAACTTAGCTTGATCAGGCTAAACTATCTCTCCTCTACTATCTAACCAACAAAACAACGAACCAACATTTACTAAACATCATAGGCATTTATTTATACTATTCTATTATATTATAGCCATTACATTCATCTCCAAAATACTAACCCTAACATGACTAGGTTTTTCTGCATGCACGCCATGCTACTTTTCCTCCTTCTTCCTCATGCTTCTTTTCCTTATTTTTTTGCATGTTGCTTTTCCTTCCTCTTCTACATGCCGCTTTTTTTCCACCTATGGTGTGTGCTCCAAAAATAAGATTTTATTTCCCAAAATAGGCCTAAGCTAAATATAGGCTTCTCTCTCCCAAAATAGATTTATTTTTCCAAAATAGGCCTACACTAATAGTTATTTAGGGATTCCTTTACTGTACTTTCGTTGTTGTGGATTTGCAGACCAAAATTCCCACTTGTTCTGTTGCTTAAATTTCTACTCGATTTTGACATCATATCTATAAGCGGCTCCCGACTATGATATGTCCAAAAAATCCATTTATGTTTGGATGTACATGTGTAGATCCCCACGGTATTTCAGATTATTATGTTTCTCAGATTCTTTGATACCCATATTGGTGCGCAAGGTATGAAAGGTATTTGTGAACTCCGAAATTGTTTGGTCGTACTTTTGATGTAGCATGGTCCATCTCATGTATTGGCATCATAGTTTCCCACAAGGTAATATTTCTCCTTGACCACATCCATAAAAACATCCCAAGTGGGCTCAACCCCAAATATTCCAGACTCCTTTGTGGAAATTTTCTTCTAGTAAGTTTCCCACCAATGTTTGACATAGGGAGAGCCTTAAGGAGAACAAAGGTGATATTTTCTTTGTTGGAAAAATTGTTGACAAATAAATAACCTTCTAGCAAATGTACCATTTTTCTAAAGCATCCACATCCATCTGACCTTAAAATACAGGAATATGAAAATTAACTTGTACCTTGAATGGACTAGTGTCTCCAAAGTGATTGCTTGACGAATACACGCTTTCTATTTTCGAAAATCTTTGAAGGATTTGGGAAAAATTCTCCAACATCTTGTTCCTCTGTTGCGCGAGGGCTTCTGCGAGGAACAACTTGATGGGATCTTCTACTCTTGCGTCTATAGTTTCTTCTGCCATGGGAGGCTTCTTGGGTTGATGAGAGAGGTTTTCCTAAAGGGAAACTAGCTTGATACCCAATTGTCTATACCCTGAACTCCTTGAAGACATGCATTAAGAAATGACAATGAGCAGTGTGCTCTGATACCACTCATTCAGATTTATTTTGAGAATGAAATGAAGGAAGAGATATAACAATGAAATATACATAGGTATTGTGAGATACATAGAAATGTTGCAATAAACAAAGAGATACTATAATGCAAAATTTTTATTAATAAGAGAATGTACATAAACTGTAAAATTACATAGTGAATGACTCGCTAGAATGGTGGAAGCTTATCTATGAGAAGAGATGTGATGG
>CBVK0102028559.1:0-38210 GCA_900067695.1 Picea abies | reverse complement strand
AAACTTATCACAGTGATACAATATTTATCATTGGCTTACCAGAATTATCATTGTTCTTCTATATTGCGCTGCTCTATTTTCATCAGTGTCTTCTGCACACTCCTCTATTCTTTATGTTCTTCTCATGTTACACATTGTGTGCCATCTCCATTTGATCCAGCATTCTTCTGCTCTACATTTCAGCTGTTGTACTCTCCTCCTTCTGCCCTCCTGAATCCCTCATCACAATCGCAACAACATCTCTTCTCTATACCGTGTACTTATAGTTTCTGTGCACCTTGTGCATGCAATGTGCACAATGCCTCTACATGCTCACACTGTGACGATCTCCTCCACATCTCAAGTTCTTTTCCTGATCATCGTAACTCTTCAACTTCTGTGGTGGTTCACACTATGCATCCAACATCACTCGGTGTTCAACTGAGATTCCTCAGCCTCTCTGGTAGTTGAGACTCCTCGTCTTCTCTGGCACCATCGAGCTTATCCTTTATGTTTCAGTTACAGACTTCAATGCTCATCCATCTGCCAATTCCCTCTAAGAATAGTCTTCATTCACTGGAAGAAGATTGGAGACTGTTCAGCTCCTCTGGTGGTCACACAAAAGTCTCTTCGAATCTTTTGGCATAAACCATCAATGGTTTCTAGCAGTTACACTATGAAGAGAAACATTAGCCCTCGAATCATATTCAAATTCACCTACACTGTTGTATTGGATCCATGGGATCTTGCATTCATTTCAGCATTTCAACATTCGGCAATTCGACATTTGTGTGATCAAGTGTCTTGACACTCCTAGTCGTAATCCCCGAAACTCCAAAAAGGAGCTTGTCTACACTAGTTCCTTCCCCCATCTTCCACTGATGTGACAACATGCTACATCCATTTCACCTTTTCGGTATTTTCATGAACTTATGACCTTCATCAACCCTGATCGATGGTCCACGATCTCAATGAATTGATGGTCCAGATCTCATCATGAATTCGCATCTTTTTGTTCCTTACATGGAGGTTCTCATCACTCCAAGTCGTGATAGGTGAGACTCCGAGATGGAGCTTAGATCAATGGTCCAAAATCTTTGTGTATTGATGGTCCATACCTCATCATGAATTCACAACTCGCAATTCCTTAGATGGAGGTTCTCATCACTCCAAGTCATGATAGGAGAGACTCTGAGATGGAGCTTAGATCAACAGTCCAGAATCTTGGTGTATTGATGATCCAGATCTCATCGTGAATTCACATCTCGTAATTCTTTTGATGAAGGGTCTCATAATTCCAAGTCACGATAGCCGAGACTCTGAGATTGTTTCACGATTTTTCATATCGTGAATTTGAACCTCTTTCCTTTGGATTTCCCAATCTGCAAAACTCTGAAATGGAGTCTTTATGGTGCTCTGATCTTTCACCATGCGTCCATCCCCAATCAATGTTGGATCCAACATTTTAGGTCATTTGTCCATTTCACATTTCGCGAGTTGGAAGGATAGAGAACTTCCTTCTTTTGACTTTTTAGTTAGTGGAATGTTGATCTGTGACCACGTTTCCTTCCCGAAGATGGACGATCCTCCTTATTTTGGGATTTTTAAAACTCGCTTCTCTTTGCTCTTTAATGAATGTGCAGGTTCTCCCTGATCCAACGATGGTCAGAACTTATGCTTAGATATGACGCCTGAGATCTGTCCTCCTCTTCTGTGCATTCTTCTTTTCTACAATTTGATCTGACGGTCCCCCTTCTTTTGGAAATTTAAATTGGATCCAATGATCACTGACGCTTCTCCTCCCGATCTTAGGCACTAAGTTCGACTCTACGCTAATTCCTCTTGATATTACTTTGTCCTTGTTTTTCCTTCGCTGCATACTCTGATCTTTCCATCAGTGACAAGCACATACTACCTGTAAAGCATGCCAACCATCCTCTACACTATCTCTTCTGATCTTATCGAGCTTTCTCTGTAGCATCTTCCCAAAATACTTCTGGTGCTCGTCTATTACATTCTTCCTGTACTCAATACATCATCATTGTTTTACTTGCCATCAATGACAAGCATACACTTCCTGTAAAACATGCCAACAATCTCCCCCTTTGGCATTGATGGCAACAAAGGCACCCAAATTGGTTTCTCCTCCTTTGACATCAATGTGAAAGAGAACATGCTCCCCCTGAGCTATTGCATTAGTTTTAGGAGGTATTAGATATTCAATCAATCAATAAAAAACTCCCCCTAACATGATGAACTTTCTTAGATGTCATATGGGATGACACCCAACTTCTGTCAGAGATAATCAAATGGTGTCTTGGCTAGGGTTTAGTAAAGATGTTTGCTATCTGTTCTATGGAAGGGATATAATTCAAATGAAAAAATCTGTTTGTGACTTTTTCTCTGAGAAAATGTTTTTTTATTGTGATATGCTTAGTCTTGGAATGAAGAACATGATTCTTGGAGACACTAATGGCACTAGTGTTATCACAGTGAATTGTAATTAGATCAGTATAGTTTACCTTCAGATATGCAAGAGCTTGAATCATCCACAAGATCTGAGTACAACAAGTAGCAACAACAATGTACTTTGCTTCTATAGTTGATAAGGAAATAGACCCCTGTTTCTTACTAATCCATGCCACCAACAAGTCTCCCAGGAAGAAGGCACCTCCACTGGTTCTCTTTCTTTCATCTACACAATTTTCCCAATCTGCATCTGAATAAGCAGTTAACTGAAAATTCTGATTTCTGGGATACCATAGGCCATAAGTCATTGTTCCCTTCAAGTATTTGAATATCTTTTTGACAGCTACCAAATGACTTTGTTTAGGAGTAGATTGATAATGACCTACCATTCCAACAACTTGCATTATATCAGGATAGGATGTTGTGATGTACAGAAGATTGCCTATCATTGATCGATATGTCCTTTGACAGACTTAATGTAAAGGTTGTTGTCAACAATACCTTTCTTGAATCCTTTATCTTGTAAAAATTTGTCCAATCTATAATACCAAGATTGTGGTGCTTGTTTTAGTCCATATAAGACCTTCTTCATCTTGCAAACATTATTAGGATTATATGTCAATGAGAATCCTTTAGGTTGCTCCATACATGCTTCTTCCTCTAGATCTCCATTAAGAAATGTTGACTTAACATCCATATGATAAAATTTAAAGTTCTTGTGACATGAATAAGCAAGAAACATTCTAATAGCTTCCAATCTTTCCATTGGTGCAAAATTTTCATCAAAGTCCTGACCATCAACTTGTGCATATCCTTTACAGACCAATCTGGCTTTATTTCTAACAACTTGTCCTTTTTCATTTGTTTTATTCTTGAACACCCATTTGGAACCTATTACATTTTTATCTTCAGGTCTAGGGACAAGCTCCCAAGCATTTCTCTTCTCAATCTGATCAAGCTCTTCATTCATTTCTCTAATCCAATTATCATCCTGGCTAGCTTCCTCAAAAATTTTAAGTTCAATCATAGATAAAAAGGCAACATGAGATTGTTCTGAGTCTTTAATCAATTTCCTTCTTGTCTGAACTCCTTTATTTATATCTCCAATTATCTGATTTTCGGGATGATTATTTCTAATAATTTTGAGAGGTGATTTTGCTTCTTTCTGCTAATTTTTGTTAGTCTGAGTATTTGTATCTTCATCTGATTCAGATTCTTTCTTTATTGATCCTTGGACCTGTTCATCTTCATCTTCAACTATATCTTTTGTTCTTGGTTCACCACTACTTACATTTTTGGCTGGGATTTCTTCATCAACTTTTATGTCTATACAATCAACTAGTTTGTGCAATCTCTTATTGTAGCATTTGTACCCTTTTCTATTTGTATCATAAACCAAAAAGATACCTTCATCAGCCCGGTCATCATATTTGCCAATATTTTCATCATTGTTCTTGATATAACATTTACTTCCAAAAACTTTAAAATGCTTGATTGTAGCGGGTCTTCCAAACCATAGTTCATAGGGGGTCTTATCACTGTGTGCCCTAAGATGAGATTTGTTAAGGATATGAATAGTTGTATGAATTTATTCCACCCAATAAGTCTAAGGTATGTTCATTTCATTCATCATTGATCTTGCCATTTGCTATACTGATCTATTCTACCTCTCAACAACTCCATTTTTTCGTGGAGTCCTTGGAATTGTGTACTCTCTTTTGATCCCATGTTTATCATAGAACTCTTTGATGTTCCATGAACTAAACTCTCCTCCTCTATCCGACCTTACTACCTTTAATCTCTTTCTTGTTTGATTGTTATTCAGAGCCTTAAACACTTTGAATTTTTCAAATGCTTCAGATTTTTCCTTTAAAAAGGCAACCCATGTTAGTCTAGAATAATCATCAATAATCAACATAAAATACTTTTTTTTTCCTGTACCTTATTTTCTTGATGGTCCACATAAATCCATATGTACTAACTGGAGAGGTTTTTCTATTGAGTGAAAGTTTTTAGATTTGAATTGAGTGTGAGTAAGATTTCCTATCTGGCAGGGTTTACAAATAGAGTCGTATGGCTTTGATATCTTCAGAAGATCCTTTACTGCCCCATTGTTTCTGATCTTGATTATATGATCAAAATTTAGGTGTCCAAGTCTCCTATGCCACAACCAACTTTCATCATACTTGCTTAAGTGACATTCTTTTTTTTCTTCTTTTAACACATAGACATTATTTTATGTTCTTATCCCTTTTGAAATCAGTTGTTCTGAACTCAAAGCCTTTATTTTACAGTCTTTAGAAGTAAAAACAACTTCACATCCTTTGTCACAAACTTGACTGACACTTAGTAGATCATGTTTCAGACCATCTACAAACAACACATCTTGAGATTTTCCTTTGCCATTACTTAGGCTTACCATTCCTTTACCCTTTATTTTTCCTCATGAATCATTTCCAAAAGTTACATTCTCTGATTTGTTTTCACTTAAAGTTAGAAACTTACTTTTGTCTCCATTCATATGTTTGGAACATCCACTATCAATATACTAGGGATTCTTTTGTTTTTGGGCTGATAATACTAGTCCACACTTGTCATCTGCTTTCTTCTTCCAAACCTTGACATTTTCAACAGTGGGGATCAAGTCTGGATTGTAATTCCTTAAGCGACAGTCTGTAGCTTTATGTCCATAATTATGACAGTTGTAACATTCTGGTTCACTAAATAATAGATCATAACAATTGTTATGCTCATAATTGTTGTTGTGTTTCACCTGTGTCCTTCTCCCAGTCATCACATGATTTATGGTTTGTGATTGTTTGTTGCTTGGTTGTCTCAATCTTTGTTGTGGAAGATAGTTATTTGTTGAATATGTTGATTGTTCATATCTAAATCTTAAAGAATAGTTTATAGCTTTGTGACCAAAATTAGAGCAGAAAAAACAATATCCATAGAAAAAACCTCTGTACCTTGAAAAAAATTGTCTTCTTTGAGAAGGTCGATTTCTTTCATGTTGATAATCTTTTTGATATACAAATTTAGTTCTGTTACTTTTTCCTTCATTCCTTCTTGGTGGATGATTTTATTTCTTTGTTTCTACGGAGTGACTATTGTCAATGTTTGAGGATTTGACAAACTTGATGGGTTCTGTATTACTTGGATGATCACTACTTGATCCTTCTTCATATCCCAATCCAGCTTTCAACTTTGTATTTCTTTGTTGATTTAGAATGGAGGTTAATCCTTCTGAGGATTTAATACTTGGTAGATTTTGCTGATACAATCCCTTAAACTTCTCCATTTCTTTTATGTTTTTTACTATCTCTTCTTCTAAGGCTTCACAACTGGCTTTCTTCTCTGACAACTGTTGTTTTAGTATGTCTTCTATTTTCTTTGCCTCTTCTAATTTCACTTTCAGCAGGGAAAAGTCTTCATCAGGTTGTTTACTGTCTTTCTCGAACTATATCAGCAATTGTTTTTTATTTCTTCTCTTAATTCTAAGTCTGTCAACTTCTTCTAGTGCACTGATTAGTTCTCCTTCCATATCAACCACAACTTCTTCTTCTTCATCATCATCACTACCTATGATTTTATTATCATAATCCTCTTTGGCCACAAGCATGAAGTCATTTGCCTTATCTTCACAGGAAGAGTCACTATCAGTGTCTTCTGAGGAATTGTCATTATTTGGAACCAAAATTTTCTTCTTATTATATTTCTTGTATTTGTACTTCTTTTCATCATCATAGTTCTGGTCCTTTTTCTGATGGGGACACCTAGATGAAAAACGACCTATCTTACCACATTTAAAGCATTTGAAGGGAAACTTCCCATGATATTTTCCTGATCCTTTCTTTAACCTTCTCACAAATTTTGCCTCAATATCATCTAATTCTGAATCAGTATTCTTGTCTTCTTTAAAAGATGCTTCTCTAGTAATGGATTTATCTTTGTTAATTCTCATTTCATATGCATTTAGAGTTCCTAGGAGTTGATCAATGGACAAGGTTTTAGATCACTTAGTTCTTCTATTGCAGAGACTTTTGAATTAAATTTATCAAGCAACAATCTTAAAATCTTCTGAACTATAAATGGTTTTTCAATCTTCTCACCAAGACCCTTCATGGCATTTACAAGTTCTTCAACTCTTAAAAAACACTTGATAATTGTTTCATCTTCATTCATCTTTAGTTGTTCAAATTTCAATATGTATGTTTGATGTTTGGCATCTTTTACTTTCTCATTTCCTTCATAATTGCTAATAAGTTTATCCCACATTGCTTTGGCAGTTTCAAGATGCATCACCTTTACAAACTCAGCTTCAGCAAGTCCATTCAAGATAGCATTCATTCCCTTAGCATTAAAACTAAACTCTAACTTATCGTCCTTGGAGGCTAGCACAATAGGCTTTGTATATCCAGTCTCTACTACATCCCAAACATCAGCACCCAAGGTCATTAAGTATGTTCTCATTGTAATCTTCTAGAAGGAAAAATGTGTTCCATCAAATAGAGGGGGCTTAGTGGCTGAAGTTCCTTCATGACTTGTCATGTTTAATCTTATAGATCTACCTTTGAATAAAAGGAACCCGCTCTGTTACCAATTGTTGAAATTACTAAGACAACTGAGAGGGGGGGGTGAATCAATTGTTATTGTGCTTAAACAATTTTAAGTATATTAATGCATTCTTAATCTTTCTTCAAGTGATCATCAACATTATACAACATATGGAAAAACTGAGAGGGGGGGGTGAATCAATTGTTATTGTGCTTAAACAATTTTAAGTATATTAATGCATTCTTAATCTTTCTTCAAGTGATCATCAACATTATACAACATATGGAAAATAAAATAATGAGCATCGATCACACATAAGATATACACAGAGACAGATTTTTCACGAGGAAACCCATAAAGGGATAAAACCTCTTCTTCTGCGAAATGATAGGCAGTCTTTTAAGTTTTGTACATCATCTATAATTGAGCACCAACTCAATTTGAGGCTACAACCTCTATTTTTCAAGCTACAACTTGCTAAGAGCACCAACTCTCTGTTTTCTCTAGCACCAACTAGAAGGAAGGACCAACTCCCTAGTTTCTCTAGCACCAACTCCCTGGTTTCTCTAGCACGAACTGGAAGAAAGCTATAACTCCCTGTGTTCAAGCACCCGCTTGAACCTCTCAGGACACTAGTCCTCCATAGAACCTCCCTACCACCCAAAAATATAAATCTTTGCTAATGAAACTTATCACAATGATACAATATTTATCATTGGCTTACCAGACTTGTCACGGTTCTGCTATACTGCGTTGCTCTGTCTGCGTCAATGTCTTCTGCACACTCCTCTATGCTTTATGTTCTTCTCACGTTATGCACTATGTTCCATCTCCATTTGATCCATCATTCTTCTTCTCTACATTTCAGTTGTTGTACTCTCCTCCTTCTACCCTCCTGAATCCCTCATCATAAGTGCAACAACATCTCTTCTCTATACCGTGTACTTATATCTTTTGTGCACCCTGTGCATGCAATGTGCGCAATGCATCAGCATGCTCACACCACACTGATCTCCTCCACATCTCGAGTGATCTGCCTGATCATCGCAACTCTTCAGCTTCTGTGGTGGTTCACACTATGCATCCAACATCACTGGGTGTTTAGCTGAGATTCCTCAGCCTCTCTGACAGTTGAGACTCCTTGTCTTCTCTGGCATAGTCGAGCTTATCCTTTCTATTTCAGTTACAAACTTCAATGCTCATCCATCTATCAATCCCCTCTAAGAATAGTCTTCATTCACTGGAAGAAGCTTGGAGACTCTTCATCTCCTCTGGCGGTCACACAGAAGTCTCTTTGAATCTTCTAGCGGAAACCATCAATGGTGTCTAGCAGTTACACTGTGAAGAGCAACATTATCCCTCCAATCATACTCAAACTCACCTACACCATTGGATTGGCTTCATGGGATCTTGCATTCATTTCGACATTTCGACATTCGGCAATTCGGCATTCGTGTGACCAGGTGTCTCGACACTCCCATTCACGATCCCTGAAACTATGAAAAGGAGCTTATATGCACTAGATCCTTCCCCCATATTCCACCGATGTGACCACAGGCTACATCCATTTCATCTTTTCGGTATTTTCGTGAACTTATGACCTTCATCGAACCTGATCGATGGTCCACGATCTCAATGAATTGACAGTCTAGATCTCATCATGAATTTTCATCTCGTTGTTCCTTAGATGGAGGTTCTCATCACTCCAAGTCGCGATAGGTGAGACTCGGAGATGGAGCTTAGATCAACGGTCCAGAATCTTGGTGTATTGACAGTCCAGATCTCATCGGGAATTCGCATCTCGCAATTCCTTAGATGGTGGTTCTCGTCACTCCAAGTCACGATAAGCGAGACTCCAAGATGGAGCTTAGATCAACGGTCCATAATCTTGGTGTATTGATGTTCCAGATATCATCGTGAATTCTCATCTTGCAATTCCTATGATGAAGGGTCTCATCACTCCAAGTCACGATAGCCGAGACTCTGAGATTGTTTCGCAATTTCTCATATCGCAAATTTCAACCTCTTTCCTTTGGATTTCCCAATCTGCGAAACTCTAAAATGGATTCTTTGTGGTGCTTTGATCTTTTGCCACACATCCGTCCTCGATCAATCCTGTATCCAACATTTCTGGTTATTTGTCCATTTCACATTTCGTGCGTTGGAAGGATAAAGCACTTCCTTCTTTTGACTTTTTAGTCAGCGTAATGTTGATTTGTGACCCCGTGTCCTACCTGAAGATGGATGATCCTCCTTCTTTCAGTATTTTGTATACCCACTTCTCCTTGCTCTTTAATGAACGTGTAGGTTCTCCCTGATCCAACGATGGTCAGAACTTATGCTCAGATCTGATGCCTAAGATATGTCCTTCTCGTCTCTGCGTTCTTCTTGTCCATAATCTGATTTGACGGTCCTCCTTCTTTTGTGAATTTAAATGGGATCCAATGATCACTGACACTTCTCCTCCCGAGCTTAGGCACTACATTCAACTCTGCACTAATTCCTCCTGAGCTTACTTTGTTCTTGTTTTTCCTTCGCTGCATACTTTGATCTTGCCATCAGTGACAAGCACATACTGCCTATAAAGCATGCCAACCATCCTCTGCACTATCTCTTCTGATCTTATCGAGCTTTCTCTGCATCATCTTCCCAAAATAATTCTGGTGCCCATCTGTTACATTCTTCATGTACTCAAGCCATCATCATTGTTGTACTTGCCATCAATGACAAGCATACGCTACCTGTAAAACATGCCAGCAGATGGATTCCATATGATTGTCCCTTTACATTGTTGCATCCAAAGGATGGGAAGTACATCAAATGGATGTGAAGAATGCATTTCTTCATGGTGATCTATCTAAGGAGATCTACATGGAGCAACCCCAGAGATTTATGCAGGACTCATCCTTGGTCTGTCGACTAAAGAAGTCTCTTTATGGACTCAAGAAGGCTTTGAGGGCATGGTATGCCAAGATGGACTCTTACCTATTGTCACAAAACTTTGTATGTTGTAAATCAGACCTGAATGTCTACATGCTTAGGACAATTGATTCACTTATACTTTTAGTTATGTATGTTGATGATTTGTTGATCACCAGTTGCTCAACTTCAATGATTGTTGCAATCAAGAGGATTCTACATGACATGTTTTTTATGACGGACATGGTTCCACTAAACGTTTTCCTTGGACTCGAGATCAGTCGGGATGCATCAAGCATCAAATTGTCTTAGGCCAAGTATGCATGATATCTCCTTAAGATATTTCACATGATAGACTACAAGTCGGCTCTGATTGCTTTCATATCAGGAGTCAAACATGAGGATGGCGGGGAGACTCCACTAGTTGACAACACATTGTACAAACAACTAGTGGGGAGCTTGTTGTATCTCACACACTCTATACAACACCTCTCCTATGTAGTTGGTACAGTTTCCAGGTTCATGCAGGAGCCACATAAGATATATTGGAAGGTTTTAAAGCATATCCTTCGATACATATAGGGCACCATCACCTTTGGGATTCATTATGCAACAAAATCTACATTAGATCTCATCAGATTTATTGATTCTGACTCAGCTAGTGGTAACATTGATTGCAAGTCCACATCTAGTTACTCACTCAGACTTGGTTCTGGGCCTATCTGTTGGTTGAGAAAGAAGAAAGCTGCCATTTCTCTATCTTCAGCCGAGGTAGAGTAAAGAGGGGTAGTTAACATAACCATTCAGGCTATGTGGTTACAACATTTTCTCACTGAGTTCGGCATTCAGTTTCATCGGTCGATCGTCATTTGGTGTGACAACTAGAGCACTCTAAATTTCTGCAGAGATCCATTTAATAGGTAGCGAACGAAGCACATTGATATCTACATGCACTACATCTGAGACTTAGTACACGATGGGATCATCAACGTATAGTTATGTCCTTCAATAGAATAGATGGTAGACATCTTCACCAAGACCTTCACTGATCATAAGTTTCATTCTCTACGAAGTCGTATTAGAGTGAAGGACACAGTTGCCTAGAAAATATAGTTCTTGTTTTACATACATTGTACCTTGAGGGGGGGGGTTCCCATGAGGTTTTCCCTCTTTCCTCACTTTATTTTAGTGTATCTTTTGTATTTGGGTACCTAACATGGCCTTGTTGTCGGGACCCATTCTTTATTTTCACAATAGTGATGTTCAGGGATGGTGTTGAAGTTGAAGTAAATTCACACACACCTAGGATTTATTTTTTCTAAGTTTCTTTCTTGTTTATTAGTCATAATTAGTCATTATCCAGTCTCCTATATTTTAGGGGAGAATATTCCACCTGGATAATATTCTCTTTCAGTTGACACTTTAGTTTGACTAGTTGAGTTGAGTTTAGATGTTGCATTAGTTTTGTCACCATGCAACATTGGTATCATCACCAACTAATTATCACTTGCCTTTGGGTCATCACCAGACTGACGCATTACCCTTGATTCCTTGATCTAATCTTCACTACTCTCTATTCAGTTACTTAACTGAAGATTAGTTGACTAGTTAACTCAACTAGGTGGTGGTTCACTCCTGTAACTTCCTGAGAGTCTAGAATAGGTGGAAGTTCACTCCCATAACTATTGGTGTGTGTTCATATCACTCTAGACCACCACTATGATGCATTGGTTCTCCTCCAATGCACACTCCTTGAGCTATACAAAGTATATCATGTGTAAATTATTCATTATTCATAACGGTTAATGAGAATTCTTCCATTCTTTCTCTCCTTCTTCTTCTTTCTCAATTTCTCTCTGCAAATGTGTTTGGTATTTTCTAGATAGATCTATTTTGTGTAGGTTCAACACATTTACATGTATATCCCTTTCTAGTTACCATACTTAGTTGTATTTCAAAAATCGGTGGGTTCATGAACCTTCATATCCATCCACTTTCCTATGTCATAATTTTGACCGATCTCCATGCTACATTACAGTTAGACATTTTTTACAACTTCACAGGTTCACAAGTTCAAGCCCTCATCCTCTAAGTTCCATGATCTCCACTTTTCACCCAAAGTTTTGTGATCTACATTGTGACCATCATATTTTTTGTGGGTTTTAAGCCCCTAAGTGTTTTATTTTTCATGCATGCAAGTCCAACCAATCACCTTTCTACACTTACCTTATTTTTTATCATCCATAACCATGGGTTCCTGGGTTGGCGAGTTCATGAAAAACTCCATATTCAAAATTTGTCTTGTTCATCCCTGCCATTCTCTTGCTTTTCCCAATATGCATTAAGTATTGTTTAATGCTAACAATTATTGTGCAAACTCTGAAAATATCTTCATTAATGGTGAAAGGCCCTAGTAATTCTCATTAAATTGCATTAAATCTCAATTTTCCAAGGTATTTTATTATCTTCATCTCTCCAAACAGATTTATTTCAAGTTATTATCCAGTTGAAGAAATACTCCCGTGAATCTATGGCAACAATAACTAGACAACATTTTTGTGGTGATACTTTAAATATATTTGGTCTTGAAGACAAAAACATTTAGTGGTCCAAATCATATTCATATTATTCCTCTCCTCCTACACAATAATACATAATTTGGGAATCCAAAATCGCTCGCATAGGGTGTGTTCCTGAGGTTTTTGACTGTAAATAACTTGTTTCATGGTGCATGGAGAAGTACATTCCAAGCCAAATAATTATACAACTCCAAGATCATTCTCTGATTTCCCTTTCACCTCAAGTTGTTTAAAATATGTTGAAGCTCCCAGAGCTGACACTTACATTCAAAGGAGAAGACTGCAAAGATTGCTTGAAGAAACATAACAATGGGCTTCACCTCCTTCCTGAATATTTGGAGAATCATGCATCTATTCCAGAAGACATAACCAGGATCTAGGTCAAGTCTTTCAAAAACCCCTATCGAGAAGTTGCATGTTTGTTTACTAGGTTGACAGGCCAAGAAAGCACTGCTACTATCTCTTGCATGATTTTATATATTTTATATTTAAAAGTGAAAGAACATTCCATCTTTGACTGGGGAAAATTCATTTCTATCGAAATCTTTTCCTAGTTATCACTCTATAAAAAGGACAAAAAATTCTTTATGGCTTCCTATCTGATATTTGCTATAGTGTATTGTTGTCAATTTCCAAACTTGACCATAAGTAAGAGGGTGAGTCGTGAAATAGATCTAATTATCTTCTGGTACCATGCGCTATGGATAAACAATACCCCTTTGTATTTTTATGAAGTTTATAATGATTTTGTATCAGTCTTCAAAAGGTTGTTTTTGGGTGAAAATTCTTTCAAGGATATCCGATCATGCTAACGGATTCTTAGAGAAAAAAGGAATGATAGAGAAAATGGAGAATCATGGTGTTATAAGGATATTTTGTTCCAAAGAAAATCCTTCTTTTCTCCCATATCATGTATCTAACAAATTATTCATTACAGAGGTGTCAAGGAAATACAACTTATGGCTACATTTTTTCCATGAAAAAAGGTAGAAGCAATTTATCCCATTGCCATGGAAGATTGGAGATTTCAAGTTCAGAAACATAAATAAAATTAATGAGTTTGAAAATCATTTCAAAAATGTGAATTTAAAGTATGTTGAAAAGATATAGGTCTTTGATCCTAGCACAATATTTGTAGAACACATGCTTTCAATGGGATTCAATAACTCAATCATCCAGGCTATCTTGAATGAAGAAGAAGAAGAAGGTAACAACCAAAGTACTCCTATACATGACGTTACTGACCTAGAAACAATACTCAATACTAATGAGTTTTATAAGAAAAAGGGAAAGGGTCCCAATGAAAGGAGCACCCAGTCTCCAGTTGTTACTCCCAAAAATACCACATCCCGGAGAAATGCTCCAATGGCTCACCCAGTTAGAAAGATTTTCAACAATAGTTCAAGTGGAAGATGAGAGAACAATCCTCCCCTTGGGAAAATTGAGAATTAACATAAGTTCCCTATGAGAAAGAAAACAAATAACTTAGTAAAAGAGAAGAGGATTTTCCTTCTGCAAGTCGAATGAAACAACTAAATGCTTGTTGGAAGGAAAAGATCAAGAATTTGAACAACATTGTCCAAGCATGCATCGAAGCCATACTAAAAAGAGAAGAATTGTTCAAAAGACTCATAGAGATAAATTTGGAAGGAAACAATAATGAGGTACAAGACCCTAAGTTAATTCTCAATTCAATGTTTACAACAAAGCAACAATTTGATGAACAAGTTTAGATATTTAAGGGGTTATCAGTTGAAATGTTTTATGGAATAGTCGGATATAATGGAGAAGAAATAGACAATTGGTTGGTTGATTATTCTTTGAAAAATCGAGATATCGAGGAGGTGATATATGGAATTTCTCATGACTTAAGAGACTTGGAAGGATAATTGTTCAATATTGAAATCAGGCATGAAATAAATGTTGCACCAATGAGAAACTACATTGAAGATTGGTTTAAAAAGGAAATTGACAAATTAACAAAATAAGGCCAAGAAGCAACGGTTGAGATCGTTCTTATAACCGTTGATGAAGATAATAAAAGGATAGTAGAAAGCAAGTAAAAGAGGAAAAACCATCATACTAAGATCATTTTGATCACATTTTTCTTTCTTTATTAGTTTTTCATCCAGTTACTTTGCTTCTTTGACTAGAAAGGTTTAACCAAAATATGATAACTACTCCCTATCTTCTTTCAGGTCTTGGTACTCTGTCATTTCCCACCATATTATTTCCACAACTTAATTCTTTTTATATTTACTTTATGGTCTGTGGGAGCCTCAATCCCAGTCCTAAGGATAAACACATTTAAATTTCAAGGCTTTGTAACAAACTCTATATTTATTTTTTCAGAAATTCTAAGAGAACTATTTCGGGACCAGTTTTGACTGTATTTTATAACTCTGAGTTTTGAGTATAAAATATTTGAGATTAATCTATCATTATATTTATTTGATCTCCCCATGTGTTTACTCTATTAAAATTCTCTTATGTGTGCAGACCATCTTCTTTTATTTTATGTGATAAAAAATCTTTAATTTAACTATGATGGATGTGAGGAAATTTTATTTATCTTTTTCAAATATGTGATGTGTGAGGTTCATGTTCATCTCTCAGGGACTATAGTTAAAAGAAATTTTTTATTTTTATTTTTTTGCAATCTTTATATTTCTTTGAATATCATGGCGGATTTCTCAAAGTCCTATATTATTTTAAAAAATCTAGAATTCTAAGAAATTCTTGAAACAAAGAGGAGTACCACCTTTATAAAAATGCAAGGGGATGTGTATCCCTGTGAGGTTTCCATTTTGGTCCTAACGGATTCAAGCATCATCAGGTCTAAAAAATTCCCCGAGAGCATGGTATTCTAGACAGGACGGATATCTACAGCAACAAGAGTTCAAAAAAGGAAATGCAAACAACAACCTCTACATCAAGGTAACTCAAGATATAATTTTATTAATTGAAGTTTATGTTGATGATATTATTTTTGGAAGTGATGATGACAGGTTGAGCCAGAAATTTGAAAAGGATATTCATAATGAATTTGAAATTCCATTACTTGGAGAACTATCCTTGTTTCTGGGTCTTGAAATATGTCAAAGCAACCAAGGCATTTTTATTTCTCAAACCAAGTATATCAGAGAAATGATAAAGAGGTTCAGAATGGAAGATATCAAACCAATTTCAATTTAAGTAAAGACGATGATTCAAATTCTAAAGTTCAAAGGCAATACAAGTCAATGATTGGTAGCTTACTCTATGTGACAACATCCAGACCAGATGTAATGTAGGTAGTTAGACAAGTGGCACGATTTCAAGCAAAACCAAAGGAATCACATGTTCTAGTAGTAAAAAGGATATTCAAATATATTAAAGGTACAAAAGAGTTTGAATTATGGTATCCAGAATGAAAGGATCTATCACTTATTGCCTACACAGGTGTAGATTGGGCAGGTTTAATTGATGACTGAAGAAGTACAAGTGGATAATTTTTCTAGTTGGGTGAGTGTTTGGTCTCTTGGATAAGCAAGAAAAATTCATCAGTATCATTGTCTATAGTTGAAGCAGAGTATATTGCAACAACAACATGTTGTACACAGATTCTATGGATGAAATAAACTTTGATAGATATACAGGTTGAGTATGATGAGCCCATTATGATATATTGTGATAATACAAGTGCCATCAATATCTCAAAGAATCCAATGATGCACTCCAAGATGAAGAAAATTCCAATCAAGTATAACTTTCTATGGGAATAGGTTGTAGAGAGGAACATTAGAGTTGAATATGTGGGAACAAAAGAACATGTTGTAGATATCTTTACAAAACCACTTCCAAGGGAATATTTTGAGTATCTTCGATAGAGACTCAGAATAATTTCTAATAAAAAATTAATTCTTTTGAATGCTTATATTATATGTCTTATATTTACACGAGGAAGCACCATAAAGAGGACAATTCAATTTGGGGGAGCAGTTTCAGGAAGAGTTCAGTTAGGAGGAGCATCCCCAAGGAAATTTCAATTAGGGGGAGCATCCCTGACAAGAATTTACCTTTTCCATTGATGTCAAAGGGGGAGAGATTCATCAAATGCATGGATAGAGAGTAATATGCTTAGAGAGAGAGCATAAAGGCATGTTTATAGGGGGAGAAATGGTCATAGGGAGAGCATGAGAGATATGACTTTAGTGTTGCATTAGAGTGTTATCGTCAATGCAAAAGGAGGATATTGTTAATTAATTGGGTTGGTTGTCATTGATGCCAACCCTTGAATGAAGTCTGGTAGAAAATTTCGGTAGTGAATTTCGGTAGACCCTATAGTATGGTTAAGGGACTTAAGTTTGTTTGATGTATAATGGTATAATAATTAGTATATTTGTAGGTAAGACTATTCTAGATGGATAGTACATTTCATTTCATTTCCAGTGATATGTGGAACATCACATAAATCCTCACGGTCAGAGAGTTATGTCCTTGTGAATTTGGAGAACCCTCATGAGTTATCTAGAAGGTAAAAGAAATCAAATTATTCTAGAAGCTCCTAGAAGAAGTTGACTAGTCAATTGGGTGAAACTAGGAGTAAATCGTGGGTTAAGTTGTTTCAATAAGAAAATAATTAAAAATAAATTAGTTACAACTATAAATGGAGATTTTACTATTTGTGTATAAAGTGGTTATAAGTGGACATGTGGTTAGAAGTGGGTTAGCCCTAAAATAAGGAAGTTGGGTTAAGTTGGTTAGAAGGTAACCCCTTGAGGAAGTTATATGGAAGTATAAATAAGAGAGAAAGGATCACCTATTAGCAATACCTATTGAGCACATTGAATATCTATTATTTTGTAAGGTTTATTTTAGGTACTCATTGATATGTCTGAAGTTACGTAAGTCTTAGGTATCACAAAGGGTTGATGGTGAAAGTTTCATAATTGCAGAAATAATGGGAAAAAAAAAAAAAAAATTGAGGTGTACGTGGGTTGCAATGGAGAAGGGAACGTATGTACGCGGGATGGAAGTATAACAGGGAGCGTACATTAGGGAAAACCCATAAAAAAAATTGAGTAGATGAAGATGCCAAGTCTCTGGAGTATGAAATCAAGCTCCGAGCAAGGTCTACAATGATTAGGTACAACAAATCTATATACATATTCAAAAGGTATATATGTCTTATTTCTATGTGTAGTTGGATATTGTTTTCTACATGAGATATGGTTATGGGGGTTTGAGGATATACCATAGAGAGGTTATTGGTTGTATGACACTTATTGTATAAGCCAGATCTACAGAAATACAGTGTTGATATATTTGATATTTATCATTCGTACATATTGTTAGTGTTGAGGCACATCTTTTATTTCTTGGCATATGGTTGAGGGTTTTTCTGGTACATGGTTGAGATATTGTAGTTTTTAAGTGGTTGTGAAGTTGTTGGTTTAATGTGAGGTTGTATGTCAATGAGGGTTTGATGCCTATTCCATGTGAGGGTTATTACACTTGTTCATGATTATACACACATGTATGGCACATGAATAGAGAGATATAGATGCACTTGGTTATGAGATATGTAAGATGGTGTATGCACATGGAACAACTATAGATAAGACATAGTGACATGTTGTAGGTTGATATGTGTTACCCATGATTTTGGTCCTCATGATGATGTATTGATGATGGTGTACTCAGGCTCTTCATAAGAACTTTCTCCTGAGAAAATTTACTTTCATCTCTTCCCAGAAAATTCATTTTTGAAGAAGGTTCGTAGGCTGCTAGTATATTTGGGTGCAAGAATACCTGATTCTCGTAGGATTCCTTAAGCCAGGGTGCAAAATTCTCGCACTGTGTTGAATAGCTAGGGTGCGAACGCTTCCTAAAGCATGGAAAAGATGAATTCTTGATGTTTCTAGAAGGGAATCTTCTAGAAGGATGGGTTGACATTCGAATGGTTATCCTTGTACTGGATTCCCAGATATTGTGGGATCATTCTTATCCAGGTAGCTAATTCATTCTCTCTTATATATTTAGGGAATTCTCATGGAAAAGGTTAAGCAAGATTCATTGGAGAATTGGTGAAAGAATTGTGTGAAGGACTGAAGCTTGAACAACAGCTTGGAGACCCTAGCAAGTCTACCAAGAGGATTTGATCTTCTTCATACAAGGATTGAGCAAGTGTGTGTGTGTTGGATCCAAGAGCCATCAAAAGGAAGTTTGCGACATCAAGGCTCAGGTTGTAATCTTTACTTTCCATTAATATGATACAGTGGCATGTCCCTTTCTCACAAATCTATTTCCACTTTATTGTGTAATTCCTTGATCATACACATAGGTTGACAGTTGAATATATTGTAATATCTTCACTTTGGTTGGTTTGTGTTGTCTTGGTCTTGACCTCACGAAAGCACTGGAGTGAAGCAAGAGCAATAGAGACCCTAGGAAGCGATATAAAGGTATGTTACTTGTTCCTTCCTACTAGTTGATTCAATGGTCAAAACTTAGGGAAAGAGTCATGTCCTTTCCTGTTTTTTTCTAGATCCAGGTGGATCTAGGGAGATCAGTTAGTGTCTGCACCTACCGATTAGTCCGATAACAAAATTGGTGACTCCACTAGGGATCATCCCATTTTTGTTGTGGCTTTTGGTGTTTTTTTGTGGCCATTTTCTCTGGTTTTACTTTTCTCCTGTCCTATCAATCTCTAAGTCTTTAGGATATCCTGATAGACCCTCTAGGTCCAGAGGCTTTTTCAAATTTTGCTTCATTTTCCAAAATTTTGATTATGTTCATGCATTCTCGCACTGCACTTCACTACAGCCTGCGAGAATTGGTAGAGTTCACATTCTTCCTTTAGTTTCAGTGCGAGGTTCTCGCACCCTACTCAAGGGTCACCTGTGAGAATCAATGATTCTCGCACTATGTAGTATCACCTGCCTGTGAACTCACTTTTTAAAATTTTTGGATTAGGGTTTTGGCATATTCAACTGCCCAGATCAGTTTAGTTTCCTCATAAGAGTTTATTGGACCATTGATTGATGTCTTTCTTGTCTTCGTTTGCGTGCATGAACAGTCTTGGGATTTCAAGGCTCTTCTTGTCACTTTTGTCTTGACTTTCGTTTCTTGATTTTTCATGGCAACACCATACTCTCTGATTTCAGAATCTGAGTGTGTTTGATTAGTTAAGAACTGGTTATCGGTTGAAAGTTGAGTTTATTGGTCTTTATCATTTTCTTATCACCTGAAAAATCATTTTTCTTATGAAATTGAAAGACTGTATTAGTTTGCTTTTTATTTTTGTTTTCATTGAAAGAGTTGATTGGGTTTTTGTCATTGCTTGTTTATTGGTTTTTGATTTTCAGTACTCTTACTATCATAGTATGGGTCCTTTTTGAAAAGTGAACAAAATTTTTTCTTTCAAAAAATCATTTTTCGTTTTCGAAAAGCTTTGAAAATCACTTGTTGAAGTTATTGAAAAAGACACAATAGAGAATTTTTGTTGATATGTGATTGGTTGCATTTGCATTTTAAAGGAAATTTTGCATTGTAGATCACGGTTGATTTGGACAAACCTTCTCTCTCTCCCATACATAGGATTCATTGAATGCAAAGTGTTCTATTTCATTCTCATCCATGCATTGTTGGGTCAGAGTCATACAACATAAGTTTCATCTCTATTTCCTTTGAGTAAAAAACAACTCTTAATAACACCGCACAATTGTAAAATTTATCTAGTAACTCTTTTCTAGGGATCTATTACACCAACATTTAGCTAGGCTAGTGCTTTGGAGTAGGAAGAGAGATACACTCTCCAAAAGAAGAAAAAACACAATAGCCTCTTGTGTTAGGGAGTGTTAAATTCCATTTGCAGCATCTTGTCCTAGGAAGCCTTTCTCACACAAGGGTCAAGCATGAGGTCACATTGATATTGGCAGAGTTACTCACCCTGCTTTGTTGGTATCAGTGTAGAGATTGCACGTATTACGGGAATCACTCGAAGGTATACCCACAATGATGAGTGGAAGCCTTTTGAGTTGATTTTGGTCTAGATACCTTACCCTTGCATGTGGATCGGACTGTTGACTGTTCCCCAGGCTTCATTATTAGTGGCCTATCTTTATAGATTCTTACCCGAGGTGACTGTGAAGGGGAAAGTATTCACAGTACCTGGAATTGATGTTGACCAAACTCACTCAGGCTCCTTGGAGGGTATACCCATAATTATGTGTGGGAGCTTGCACTAGGGTGTAAGTCTGTTAAGCAGGTCATCAGTGTAACTTTTCCACCCCACCCCATCCCCTTCTCGTCTCATTGTTGCGACGTTGGATTTCATCACCAACTAGTGACTTCAAAATTAGAAGGTCTTGTTTGTTTGGTGTTGCTTCCTAGATTTTGTTTACTAGTGCTTGTTGTTTGTTTCTCAAAGTTGAACATAGTATTTTCTTCTCAAAGTCTATCACTCATTTACAATAGCTCCTCCACGTCATTCACATAGAATGCAGGGTTTATCTCCATATCATCTAGAAGGTTCTCAACCCTTGCCCACAAGCACACCTGGAGGCTCTCGTCGGTAGAGTGAAGTCCCAATCGTCACCACACCACAAGTGGAATGCACTGACTCTCTAAAACATTTTCGCATTACAAATACTCGAGAGGACTTTCAACTTCAACCTGATTCTAAGAGACGTTTTATGCGAGCAAACTCTTTTGGAGACTTAATTGTTGTTTATTTTGGATCTCCCTCTGGACCTGGGGACCAAGATCCTTTTTGGTCTATGGTAATTTTTCGACGAGACCTTTTTGGTCCAGGCTCACCTATCATTTCTGAAATCAACCCGCCTGTGATTTCTGAAATCTCTAGTACAGAGAAAGTACCAGTGACTACAGCTTATCAGTTTACTGTCCCTGCCAAAATGGCCCATCTCACAACTACTTCGAGTGTTCCAACCAGGTTTACTACGGTTAGTCTTGCTCCCATCAACACACTGCGAACACCCAATGTCAATCCGACACTACCACCTGGATACCATGCGTTGAATGCTTCCATTACTACTCCTGTGCAAACTCCATCTGGCTCTCCTAGTGGTCCTTCTTTTTTTGGGAACTTTCTTCCCGATTTTGTCCCAACACTCCCTCAATTTCCTTTCCGAGGACCTTCTTTGTCTTCTACTGGCAATCCTAATCCTAGTGTCACTATTCCATCATTCACTCCAACTTGTCAGTTTCTGGTTGGTGGACAATCTTATCAAGGTAGTATAGCTCAACCCCCTCTCAGTTGGGAAATGCCAATTGGAACATTGCCCACAATTGGTACACCACCTTCAATGGGAGGGGAAACCCCACCTTATGGGAAAAACATACCTCCATCCTTGGCCTAGTATTGGAATCAGTTGATACAAAATCCTCCTCAAACGTCTGGGGGGCAACAGTTTTCAGCTGCATCTGTAACACCCCCTAGTATGGGTCAACCATATCTCGGTTCGTTTAATCCCATTTGGGGGACAAATGCTCAAACTCAAGCCTCTGTTCTAGGGTATAATCCGATGAGCTACTATCCTATCCAACCACCACTGAATATGCATGGATCTTCACATTATATGTAGACTGCTTATGGTCCTACTGGTTTGTCGACAGGGCTTCCTCCCCAAAGCCACTAGTAACCGCAGGTGAATCGATAGTTTCCCTTTCTCGTCACTTTGGATATTCTGGATTTGTCAAGGATTTTAAATGATCCTATTCATCACTCTCCCTAATGGCCTGTTATACCAGCCAAGCTTCCATCGGACATCCCTAAATTCGATGGTAAAGTGGGAGAGGACCCAAAAAATCATGTTATGACTTTTCACTTATGATGTTCATCCAACTCGTTGATGGATGACTCTATTCGTTTACATCTTTCTCAACAAACCCTTACTGGTTCTGCTGCAAAGTGGTATATCAAATTTCCATGAGGATTATTCTCTGACTTCAACACCCTCGCTATGGCCTTCCTTACGCATTGCTAGTTACCGATCCGTTATGACACAGGTACTGATATTTTGACTTCCTTCAAACAGACTAAAGGCACTCATATATCTGATCACATCCATGAGTGGTGAAGGAGACGACGTCTCATTAAACTTGAGCTCCCCGATCAGTTACTGGAAGAATGGTTTACAAAATCATTTGTGAACGAAATCAGTAAGGACATCGCCATGGGTGGCATAGTCACAGAAGAGAAGGCTATAAGTCATGCTCAATATCTTGACCTCGTTTACTCACAAACGGGAACGCTTTACGATTTACTACCTGACTTACCTCGTCCTAACCCTTCCAGCACTTCAACTACTCCAGCTGCCTCGCATGCAGCTGATGGTGTGATTGGTACTGCCCAAGCCCAATCACATTCCACTTCAAGCCCAAACCCTAAATATGCTTCTTCTAATGTTCAAAATGCTCCATCTCCTGCCCTTCCCACTGACTCCATGACTCCACCTACCAACGGTTCTCTTCATCTTGAATGACCGAGCCTCAACACAGTTCTGCGACCCCCCTAAGGGTGTCGTTTGGAAATTGACTTTCAATCCTCATTCTCGTGCAGCCTAGAACTACAACATTGTTGATGATTTGGCCCAAGCACTTTCTGCGATGTCAGCCCTTGAAGTCCTTCAAACTTGTCCTGCACAATAGAAGGCACTGTTGAAAGATATTGGTGGAATTGTTCTGATGGATACAAATTTAATAATATTCGACTTGGAAGATCACATTCCAAGGTTACCCCCTCAACTTGCGTTCCAGATCCAAGTGGTTGTCTCTGACAAAAACATTTGTCGAACCGTTATTGACGAGGGTGCCTCGACGTGCATCATGTCTCTCACTTTATGGAAAGACATTGACTCTCCTTCTTTGAATGAATCCCAGAACACTCTTAAAGCCTTCAATGGCTCCAGTTTTAAGCCCTACAGTGTTCTTCCATTGTTTCCCATCATGTTAGAAGGCAAAATGGTAGAAGTCGAAGTGGAAGTCTTTGACGCTCCCCTTGATTATAATTTTTTGCACGGACGCAGCTGGATCGATTCCATGTGCGCAGTTGTGTCGACTCTTTTCCATGTGTTACATTTCCCACCCCAAGGTAAGGTTGTTACCGTCGATCAACTCGCCTTATTCAATTCCGATACTCATATTGGCAATGTATTGTTTATTTCTAAAACCCCACGGGGTTATGAGAATGTCGATGTAGGCCTTCTCAAGGACTCTTCGTTAATGGGTACTTTCCCCATTCCACCGCCCATTGTTCCACGCTCGTCTGTTGCTTCCATCAATATGATCTCCACTTTGCCTCAAGAAATTCCTACGTGTCATGACCCTTGGATAGTCCCTGACCCTGGAGATCATCTTCATTTCGGTGATGAGATGTTGTTAAGTCCAGTTGAATCCACCTATCAGGCCATTCAATCGGAAACACCTTCTACCCCCTCTCTTGATGAGTTGTCTCTCAATCCTTTTCATGTTATCTTTCCCACTGACGAGATGATCATGTTCGTCATGGAGGACACCCCTTGGGACGATGGGCATCATCGTTCCATCCTCTTTCTAGAGCAACATACTCTTGAGAACTACGAATGGATTTTGACTCCGTCAATCGTTGTTGTCATCTCAACCATTCCTGATTCTACACACGATGTGTTTTCTAAAGGGAACTTAAGCAATATCTCACCCACGATTCCCATTGACATATCCATCAAACCTGGAATCATCGAAAATGTCCATATTGGAGCTTCCTATTCCCCTGAAAAAATAGTCACCTATACGTCCCTTTTCAAAGAGTTTTGTGACATCTTCACCTGGAGCTACGAAGAAATGCCAGGTATCGACCTTGAGATTGTGACACATGAGATTAAGACATATCTTGATGCTAAACCTGTCCAGCAACGCCTTTGTCCAGTTCACCCACGTAAAGCAGCTGCTATAAAACTCGAAGTCGAGAAACTTCTGAAAGTCAGCTTTATTTATCCGGTGGCTCTCACAGACTGGGTTTCCAATCTTGTCCCAATTGACAAGAAACAAGGTACAATTCATGTATGCGTTGATTATAGGGATATTAACAAAGCTTGTCCAAAAGACAACTTTCCTACCCCCTTTGTCGATCATATTGTCGATGACTATGCCGGAAGTGAAATATTCTCTCTCATGGATGGTTTCTCTGGATATAATAAAATCAACATTGTTCCTGAGGATCAACACAAGACTACTTTTATTTGTCCTTGGGGTACTTATGCCTATCGGAAACTTCCTTTCGGTCTCAAGAACGTTTGCGCTAATTTTCAACAAGTTATGTCTTATGATTTCCATGATATCAAGCACATCGTTCAACCCTATTTGGATGATTTACCCCCTCATTCAATGCGCAGAGTCGATCACCCAATCCACCTCTAAGCCATTTTTGTTCACTATCGGTTCTACCATATACATTCGAATCCTCACAAGTGCATCTTCTGTGTGGAGTCTGGTCGTCTTCTAGGTTTTATTATTTCACGTCAAGGGATTCGGGTGTATCCTTTGAAGGTTGAGGCGATTCTTAATCTCCCTCCTCCTTCTACACTTCGCCAGTTGCAAAGTTTACAAGGGAAAGCAAACTTTCTTCGTCGTTTTATCCCAAATTACGCCGAGATAACTTGTGGTTTTACGCGGCTATTAAAGAAGGATTCAGAGTTCATCTGGGATACCATTGCCAACAATGCTTTTGAGACTTTGAAATTATCCCTCACATGCACTCCGCTTCTTTTTCCCCATGATTACAATCATGATTATTTACTTTATCTTTCTGCCTCAGAGTACACTATTGGTATGGTTCTCGTTCAAGAGGATGATTCTCACGACGAACATGTTATTTACTACTTGAGTCGAAGTCTCACACTGACTGAAATCAAGTATCAACATGTCGAGAAACTAGCCTTGGCTACCGTCCAAGCGGTCCAATGCTTCAGACACTATATCCTCTCACGCAAGACTACAGTCATTTCTCATTGCAGCCCCATGCAACACATTCTGACATGTCAATTTCTCGAGGGAAAATACTTGAAATGGATTGTGATACTCCAGGAGTCTGACTTGGAATTCAAACATGCCAATTCCAAGAAGTCCTTAGTTTTTGTTGAGTTGATATGCGACTTTCCCCATTCAACAACAGAAAATGTAGCAGTTGATTCATTACCCAATGAATCTCTTTTCCTTATTAGCACTGATGATCTTTGGTATGGGGATATCATTACATATCTCCAAACACAGACTTTCTAGCCAACTTTGTCCAGTACTGAATGACGTCGAATACGCTATCAATCTCGTCAATACATTATCCTCAGGGATACTCTTTATCATTGGGGGATTGACTCTATTTTTTTACGTTGTCACACATTCGACAAAGCCGAGAAAGCTCTAAATGACTACCATTCTGGAGCATGTGGTGGTCATATGTCTGGGTATTCTACTGCCCAAAAGATCTTACGCGCAGGGTATTTTTGGCCTTCTTTTTTTAATGACTGCATAACTGCCATTCAGAAATGCCATGTTTGCCAGACCTATAATCAGACGATATGGTCACATCCCACTCCTCTTCACCCTGTGGTCTCAGTTGGTCCCTTTGCAAAATGGGGCATCGATTTCATGACATGTCACCCTCACTCGACTGGGGGGCATGGTTACATCATTATAGTCGTTGATTACTTTACGAAATGGGCCAAGGCAATGCCGACATTCGAAAACACTAGAAATACCGCAACATTGTTCCTTTTTAATCACGTCATAGCCTTTTTTGGTGTTCCCCAAGCTATCGTCATTGATCACGGTAGACACTTTAGGAATTTTATGATGTCTGAACTTAGTGAAAAGTTGGGTCTTCATCATGATAGCTCAATGCCCTATTATCCACAAGCCAATGGCCAAGTCGAATCGATTAACAAATCTCTCATAACTATGCTCCGACGAATGATAGGGATTCATAAAAAAAGTTGGCACACAATGTTGTTTTCGGCATTGTGGGCGTACCGAACATCTGTCAAGTCTGGTACTAGGTTTACAACTTTTCGGTTAGTCTATGGTGTGGAAGCCATTCTCCCTATCGAATGTGAGATACCCTCTTTAAAACTAGTTGTTGAACTCCTACCCAACACTTCTGCTGAGGAAGAACATCTATTGTATCTTATGCGATTAGATGAAAATCGACGTGATGCCACCCTAGTCATAGAAGCCCAGAAAAAGCGTGTCAAGGCCCAATATGACAAGCATGTCAAGCCTCGCATTTTCTCCAAAGGTGATCTTGTTCTTCTCTATGAACAGGTTCGAGATATGTTAGGAGCTGAGAAATTTGAACCCATGTGGCGAGGTCCTTACATCGTTCGATGATTTTTGGAAAAAGGAGATTATGAGTTGGTAGATTACGATGGTATCCCTTTGAGTGAGCCCAGGAATGGGTTGTACTTGAAGAAGTACTATGCACAAAATCATCTGTGCACTAGTACTTGTATTTTTATTGTATCATACATTTTGTGTGTTACTATAGCTTGCTTTTGTCGTTATCTGGTCTCTACCCTTATGTGACGTTGTGTTTGATTTCCAAATGTCGGAGTCTTCGCTACCCTATATTGGCTTCGCTGATGGCGCTAGCCATAGTACTCAGAACCTTGCTTCTACTGTGTGGGCAATTTATGCCCCTACAAACAAACTCATCTCTTTATGAGGTGTGTGCCTCGGTTATGCGACCAAAAACATTGCAGAGTATAGCGTCGTTATTGAATTATTGGTTGATGCTATCTCGCTCGGAATTCGTCATTTGGTTGTGCGACTTGATTCGCAACTTGTAGTACTACAGTTAAGTAATGTCTAATCTATTCGAAGTCCTACTTGGTTACGGGTGTATTTGCAAATTCACCTCTTGGAACGTTATTTTGATCACATTGAATATCAACATATTCCTAGATGTCTAAATACATTAACAGATGCATTGGCTAATTATGTATTAGACATAAATTTGAATCATTTATAAATCGATCACATCAATATTCACACAATATAAGGAAAACTAGTAGAATCCGTCTGTATATATAACGATCAAAAGAGTTTTTACAAAAAAAAGTTTGTCCGAAGACCAAAATGTCAAAATATGAAGCTTATAGCTTCTACAAAGTGACGTCATGGATGAAATTCATGGTAACACAAGACTACTCGAGAAACCCTATGGAGCAGTCGACTCATGGACCCTGACACTCCTACAGTATGACATTGATCGCGTCGTGGGACCTCTTCCAGAGTCATGTATGGAATATCTGCAGTCAAGCCCTCCAGATTTTGTTCCACCACTTGATAATCCTCAACATATTGTGGCATTGCTGCTACCTCTCCCCACCGCTGAATGGGAGAAGTACCAAGAGGTCTGTAAGGTCCAACATCTGTGACATCAAAAAATGATTTTTTATTAGTCTTTGGATGAGCATATAAAACAAAAACATTTGAATATGATAAAAATTCACAAAACATTTAAAAAGAAAATGTATGTAATTATTACCAAGGTCCCCCCACTGAGCATCCTCTGGCAATACTAAATCCGGATCTCCGCAAAAATCCAACCTGGCATAAGCATAGTTGTCAACCATCAACAACTGTGGTTGAAGCCAGTCAAAGAAAGTATCATCATAATTGATGATCAGTCTAGCCATGTGTCGGGCCATCAACTGACACCATCTCAGCATCCTTGGATCCCTAGGAGACGATATATTCCACTCAACCTGCAACCTCAGTAATGGGACCCTCTCTAGGAAGGACACCAACAAATATCCATACCCTAATTTCTTTAGGTTGCCTCGTCTGCATTTGGTCAACTGTTTTTTTATGCTATGAAGCATTGCATCTGCCCAGTTGAACACTTGAGGCTCAGTACACTCAATAGAATACTGGAAGTAACTCTATAACACCATGTGAGGAGAAGAACTCCCATCCATCCGAGCTATGGTGAATAGGATAGTACGGAGGGTCAAATCTCGTACCCCCCAAATAGCTACTTTTCCTTTCTTTCTCTCAGCCTCGGGAACGCAATGTAAATGGCAATACTCACTCATCTGCAGCCCACCACCTCTGCTACCAATCAGTCTCACATAGTACCCCCGCCATGACAATCCAGTCAAAAAGTAAATGTCCTCAATATATAAGGACAGTGTGTGGACCGCCACATGAAATACCTGCTGATCAGGGTCCCACATACGCACCAGGTACTCTAACAACCTGACTTGGGCCCTCATACCCGGGATACAAAAGTACTTCAAGAGGCCACAATCTCTCAAAGAAGAAATAGTAGGTGGATGATTTTTGGCCATTACATTGTCTTGTTCATGCCCCCTTTTGCGCCATTCAAGCACCATTTTGATGGCTAATTATCTGCATAAGAGGAACAATAAGAATATTAGCAACTTTTCTCATGATTTGGTTCTTGTTCATTGAGTAACTTTAAAAAAAAAAAATTATCTTTGCGGTTCTCGCAGTTGCCCTATGTTCACAGTGCAAGAACCTCACAGGCTTCCTTAGGCTCACATGTGAGAATGCCCCATTCTCGCAGATCCTGTGTAGCCTGCCTGTGAGAATGGAAATGCGCAAGTAGGGCTTGCAAAATCAACCCAAGAATGAAATTTAACCAATGAAATTGTAAAATTAAACCATGAAAGTGTTAAGGATAAAGATCCTACCTTACTGTCACTGACAACTCACTGAATGGTCTCTCATAGCTCCCGCAATCTGACACCGAACTTTGAGGGTAAAAGAGGGGTTTTTGAGCTCAAATAGTGGAAAGGTAAAAATGATGTGGTAAAAAGAGTATTTACTCATTTTCATTTACTTTTACTATGTCATTTGGTTTTTTATGATTATTCATCTATTAAACCCTAATCCCTAATGTTATGTTGAGTGTAAATTTTGTAGGCGTGATGAATTTGATGGTCAAATATAGGGATACGGACATATATTTTTCTTTGTCATAGCGTGTTTTGATTGTTTTTTAGGGTTTTTGTATGAAACCTCAAGCGTGGTTTTTCTCCGTTCTTGCGCTCAAAAATACATGAGAACGCGATTGAGCATACTTTTATCACTTTTTCAGGCTCAACAAGGTTATATGAAAAAGGAACCCCCCCCTGGAGTCATTTTTAAGCTCTTTTTAGACTCTCTACACATGAAAAGATTGTCGAGCGACCTTGTTATTTTCACGCTCAATAAAGTATTTGAAGTAAGAGTTTGGTGAGCGATAATTTATCTCTTTTTCAGTCTCATCCAGACTATTTTACGAAAAATGAACTGAGAGAGTTCTCTTTTAAGTGTTTTTCCAGACTCTATAATCATGAAAAACCTTCGAGTTTTCTATCTTTGGACTCGTTAAACAAACATCGACAGACCCGTAATGGGATCAAACCACTCCTTCTTAGGGTTTGTTAAACATACTCTGAGGGACTCATCCAAAGGATGAGCTTACATCAACAAGCATATGTTATCCTCCTCAAGCTTGCGTAAAAATAAAGAGGTACTTGCCAGAAATGGTTGGGGAAAACTTAGGGAAAGAGTCATGTCCTGTCCTATTTTGTTCTAGATCTAGGTGGATCTAGGGAGATCAGTTAGTGTCCGCACCTACCGATTAGTCCGATAACAATATGACAAAGGTAGAAAAGTGTTTAAAGTTTCAGAAAAGGTGAAAACCCTATTTTTTTAAGGGTGTACACAGACTACAGTATAGACAGGCCACATACATACAATTTTTTCAATATAGGCAAGGAACATACATACATGACCTGTAGTATATATAGGTTGTGTACCTATTGGTATTTTTTGTTATATATTGAATTCTAGTACATGATTGATTACAGGCTTTTTGCACATGTTGGTTACATGTTGTTGGTACAGGTTGATACATGTTTACATTGGTATATCTCGCAGTGAGAATGTGGAAGTGGCTTCATATTTTGACACTTATATTTCAAGGTGACAGGATGGGGCAAGGGTAAGTGGTTGTATCCACCTTTCGGTAATTGTAGCTGAAGAACATAGGGGATTGTAGCCTCCTTCTGGTTGTAGCTAGAGAATTGGGGAGTTGAATATTCCCTCAAGTTGTAGCTTGAAAATATAGTGGGTCGGAGCCTCCTTCTAGTTGTAGCTGGAGGAAAAAGGAATTTGGTCCTTCCAATGAATGTAATTCTTAAAGACTTATAAGAAAAAACATTCTATAGTTTTCTCCCGCATTGGGTTTCCACATAAAAATATCGACGTACTATGTATGTGTATGATTGTTCATTGTTCATGATTTATTTACTCTACACTTATTGAATGATAATGATATATTGATCATAAATATAAATAACACTTACATACTGTGGTTAAAATGATTAAAAATCTATATTATTGATTCACCCCCCCTCTCAGTAATCCAACATGATGAACTACATAAAATACCATATATTGGTCACCTTGGTTATCAAAAAATGATCAAAACCTCTAAGAAACTATTTTATTGGCCGAGAATGAAGAACAAAATAACTGTCTACTTGGCCACTTGGGAATTGGAGGATTCCATGAAACAATCACACCCTTTTTTGTTCATTGTTGTACATAAAAACCACAATGACATGTAGAACACCGAGGTGATGTTTCTTTAAGGGGGAGGGGCTTGTAACACCCATGCTTCCCCCAGTTTGTAAATATTATTATTTTGAACAAGGCTATGGATAGATCTATTGTATGAATGATGGAAAGACAATGAACCTTGCTAAAGAAAGTAATGTATATATTTTTTTATTTGATAAAAATAAAATTGTGGCATGATTGTTGAAAGAGGGTTGCCAATGTATATCATGATGCATGAGAGGGGATGGTAAGGGGAATAAATAATGTTTGATATGACCCCTACCATGACGGTACTCTGCTAGATATAAATTGCTCAGACCCAGAACAATCTTCTGACCTAGAAAATTTAATTTCCAGTCAGGCTGGTAGTTGGGAAGTCATCCTCAAGATTCAATGAGGAGATGGGAAAAGTACCCATCTGGAAAATTCCCAATTTGACCCATGAAATCTTGCTGGGGAAGGAAGAAAATAAAGGAAAATCATGGGAAAAGGTAAAAATATGCACACGAATGGGTCTAAGTACCATTCTCGGAGAAGAGAGCATGGGAGGCTCTCTGGTTTTGATGGGAAATAAGAAAAAAAAAAATCTGTGTACAGGAGAGACTAGACAATGTTTTCTAATCAAGATAATAAATGGAGATGCATTGATTGAGTGAATGATCATAGCAGGCTCCCTTGCTTGATGGATAGAAAACAAAATTTCAAGGTTCTTATGGGAAAAGGAGAGTAACATTTGTCCCTTACTTTTGTTGAGTACAAAAAGAATAACCTCTCTCTCTCTCTCTCATGGAATCATGATATATCTAGGGTGTGTCCAGTGGAGGAATACTCCAAGAGAAATTGTGCCTATGGTAGGGTGGAGAAGAGCACCCCTTTCAACAGTTTCCAACTATTTTCAAATTTTAGATAAGTGTGACTCTGAGTTTTATATTGTCTTGATTGTCTTGTTGCAATATGTATTTTATTGAGCTATATGATGGCATAATATTTTATCTTGTTTGAATGGTAGAATTTGTGTCTTTGATGGCCTAACGGCCTAGGAAAATTTGAAGTAAATCTTGAATATCATATTTTGTAAATAATTTTTTTTCCTTGCTCTTTTTAGAAAAGGAGAATTGTTAGTAATGGGGTTTAAATGAATCTGGGGGAATAATAATTTGGCCTATGTTATGGTTTGAAAAAACCCTCAAAGGGATTTCCCAAATATCAAATTTGCAAATATGGACTCGGGACAAACTCTACAGGATTGCTTAGGTCCTGTCGATCCCTCGAAATTACCTTTTTTAGTTATATAATTCGATCTTTGTAGATGGAAGGTGCTTCCTTCAAACCATTCTACCAAGTGAACATAGGCTCAAGTCTATGATCTTAACCAAATATCAGATAAAGATTTAAGAGTGTAGCCCTCACGGGCTTGTCAAAGTTCCACAAGACCAAGACCTTGGAATCCTTTGCTACGTTGAAAATGAGCTAAGCCTTCTGGGCTTCAAGACTTCGGAGGTCCAAGACTTCGGGATGTTGGGACCTCACAACATTAAAATATTGCTGAAGGAAACCTGCCAAAATAATGACCAGTTAGTTTGACCCACAATTAGTGGTCTCTTATCCATTATCATGTGATCTGCCTTATCATGATTGATAAGGTGCACAAGTGGATGAACTCCAAAGTGGTCCCCTTATGGTGAAATCCCTCACGAGAAGATGCTTTACAGATTGAGTTATCCTAGAAGAATGGTTGGAGGACCCATGCTCTAATTATTGTCTTATCATGATTGATAAGGTGCACAAATGGATGAACTCCAAAGTGGTCCCCTTATGGTGAAATCCGTCATGAGAAGATGCTTTGTGGATTGAGTTATCCTAGAAGAATGGTTGGAGGACCCATGCTTGTATGTGGAATAATGAGATAAACATCAAGGAAATTGTTGGTGAAACTATCCTAGATGGATAGTGCTTGTCATGCCATTTCCGATGGTATGTGGAATGTCACATACCTCCTCATGGTTTGAGAGTTATGGCCTTACGAATATGAAGGACCCCCACATGAAGTCTTGAAGCCCCTAAAGTCAAAGAAGTCAAAGTGACCTAAAAGAAGAGATCATTATTTAAATGATAAAGTAAAGTGACAAAGTCTAGGTGGATTATTTAAATAATAAAGAGAAGTGAAAAAATAAAGAAATGATAAAGTAAGGTGACAAAATCAAGAAGGATTATTTAAATGATAAAGTATTGGAGAACTTTCTATTTATGGAAACTGGTTAACCCTAAAATAAGGAAAATAGGTTAAGTGACCTAGAAATGGGTTAATTGACCCAAACATTAGTTAAGTGACCTAGAGGATGAAAGTATAAATAATATAGCAATGGTGTATTGTAGATCATCCTTTTTGAGGATCAATGGAGAGCTTCTTGTGAGAATATCTTTTGGAGTATTGGTGGAGAGCTTCTTGTGAGAGCTTATTGAGAATTTTAGGTGTGAAAAACTTGAGAATATTGAATATATATAGGTGAATGAGGTAACCAAAGGATATCTAAGGTTAATTTTAGAGGGAAGGTTGAGAAAATAGGGCCGGAATTCAAGGAAGGATAAATTATTTTCATGATGCTTTCTAAGGTATGTTATTTACAGGTCATCTCACTATTTTCACAATAACTTTTTTTATATAATGATTCAGAATGTGATATTGATATTCCATTGATGAAACATATCTAGGTATCTGTGGTAAAAAATTCAGCATGTGGGTCATTTTATTTTTTGAGATACACTCCGTGAAAAATAGGGTTTGTGGCTAGTCCTGAAACTAGTCTAAAACAGGTGTTTCGGGTAAAAACATCATAAATTCTTCATAATAGATAAAAAAATCCATGAGACCAATTGTGTTGGTTATATTACTATATTTAGTATTATTTTTAATAGTTTCAAATTGATTCAACAAATAATTTCATGCGGGTCACTCTCTACAAGGTCACTCTCTAAAATAAGCCAGAATTCAGCAAGGTATGTCATTTTTTCTATAACGCCTTTTTTGAGAGGTTACAACTAGTGACACCTGGAGTAATTGCATAAAACACATTGAATAACATTTTGTATCAGTTTCATATCTTAATCATTACAAGTACAAAGTTATGATTATTTCAAGTTAGGGTTGTTGACTAATCCAAAACTAGTCATGGTTGAGACAAGCAGTTGATGAGTTGGCACATACATGAGGTGTATATTTGATGATGTTGGTACATATTGATGATTCATTGTTGATGAGTAGTTGACACATGATTTTTATATACTTGGTACATGGTTGGATGAACTTGTTTATGCTATAGGTTCATTACATGTTGTTTGGCACAGGTTGGTGCATGGTTGTGCACTTTTTTATGGTACAGTTTGATATATGTTGAGGATTGTTGCCTCATCTCAGTTGGTGTTGAGAATGTAGTATGATTATTTCATATTGATATGGTTCTCTTGTATATTTGTACTCTATTTAGTTGTTGCTAAAAACCCCTGGATTGAAGTCCAGAATAAAAAGAAAAAGTGTACATACATCTTGTGTTTCTTGTGGAGATGATTTGTTGATGATATATTGATGATATATGTTATTGATATGTATTCACATCTAAATGATTATTAATGACAACAATGAGTAATGAGTAAATGTCAAATTCTAACTAATGAGTTTTGTGTAAGAGGGAAGTTTTGGGAAAAATATCCCCACACTCATTCACCCTCCCTCTAAGTGTGGTAGGTGTGTCCAACAATTGGTATCAGAGCAGGCCTTCGCTACATGCCTTAACAATATTGAAGGAGATCCATATACACAGAAATGGATGATTAAATACCAATCCTTGATGAGGAAAAATATTCTACTTGGAGAATAGAGATGAGAGTGCATTTTAAGACAATGGGAGCAACTATTTGGAAGGCAACAATTGGTGGATCAGTTCTGTTGAAGAACAAGTCAAAGTTTGTAGCTCAAAGGGAAGGGAATAATAATGATGCATTGGCTCTCAAGAACATTCTTAGTGGACTCTCAAGCCCTATCAAAGAAAGCATGGAACAATGCACTTTTGCCAAGGATCTATGGCTAAATATAGAGGAGACATATTAAAGCAAGAAGGAGAAGAAATGCATTGAAGACACCTCCATCAAGACATATGAAGGTAAAGAATCACCACAAAATCTTGGTTGAATTATTTTTGAAAGTGATGATGTTAGAAAAAAGGAAGATCTTGAATACATTTCAAATGAAGGTAAAGAATCTACACAAACCCTTGATTTCAATAATTCAAAATGTGATGATGTTGAAATTTTCTCTACAATTGAAGAATAAAATCTAGAAGTAGTTTGGATAAAATCAATTGATTTTTATCCCATGGAAGAAGTAGAGGAAAAAATATTGGAGCTTAAAGAGAAAGTTGAAAGAGGCCTATATGAATATAGCAATGACCATTATTATATAGAATATAGTTATATTTCAGATAACACTAAAAGGTTTCTCAGGAAGAGTCAAAGGCACATCTTGAAGTTAAAATAAATGCTCAAAGAACTAGAAGAAAGTAGTAAGACTCAATTAGAAGAAAAGGAAGAAGAGATCACAAGACTAAATAATGAAAAAGAAGATATGAAGGTATATGATGAGATTAGCAAAAATTTTGAAACTGTTATTCATCTCAAGACCCAAATTGAAGAAGCCAAAAGGGTAGAAGAACTTTTGAAGAATCAAATTAATGAAAAAGAAAAGTTAGGTGATAGGTTAGAAGCTAAAATTGTTGATCTTAGAAAGAAAGTGGAGAAGTCAAATAAATTCTTGAATAGCTCAAAAATCCTTGATGAAATCTTGGAAATTCAAAGATCACCATATGATAAATTAGGTCTTAGATACAAAGAAGAAGCTACACACTCTGAAGCAAGCACCTCAAAGAAGCATGAGGTAAGTCCATCAAAATAGGAAGACAATGTTGCAAAGAAACCATCTACACATGGCAAGGAAAATTTCAAAATAACAAAGCAAGGAAGACATCAAGAAGCTATCTTTGGGACACCAAAGAAAAGGTATGAAAGTATTTTTCATGGGCATTGTTATTCATGTAATTAATATGGTCATAAATCTTTTGAATGTAGATCTTATGAAATAAGATATAATGGAAGATTTCATAACACCATAATGTGTTGGAGATGTGATCAAGTAGGACACATTGTTGTTCACTGTAACACCATGAGATGCTACAACTGTAGTGGATTTGGCCATAAATCCCAGGAGTGATGGAACACAAGAATAAATTCCATGAAGAGGAATTCACATAGCATGGCTAGAAGAAGGAATGAAGTAAGGAGGGGAGACATATTTGAAAAGATGGATTCTCAGAGCTCAAGTTATGAGGAGCAGGGACATCTACAGAAGTGGGTGAAGAAGATAGAGCAACCAGAACAAAATGAAAGATAGAAAGGAAGTTCAAAAATGTCATCTACTGAGGCACATGTGGGTGATAGTGGTATCAATCACATACATACACAGGTTGACCTTGTATAGGTCACATACATATGCGATTTGTCTATGCAGCAGGCCATGTATATGTGGTGAAGCCTAAGAAAAATGGCTATGCACAGGGATTTCATTTTGATGTGATGGTATAACTCTGTGATGCAGGGTCTGACATGGTTTATTGCAGGTTCTGACATTGTTTGTTGTAAGTTTTCATGATTCTATATTGGATTATGTAAAGTGATGATGTAAACTAAAATCTTGGGTGCATGGCACTAACCAATGAGTATGGATTGATGAATTTTCTGTTGAAGAACAATGTTGCTTATGACAGTGAAGTTATGACACCTTGGTTATGTGATCTATCTTGTTGATGTATTGGAAGCTTACTTGTTGGAAAGATTGATGCATGGATTTAGCATATGATTGATGATATTAAACCATTGGTACTACTTTATTAGCACAACAATTGACATTTGTTGATTGTGGCACTTGGTTCATGATGGAGACATATCATGAGTGATATGATACATTGTTTCGCATATTGGTAGATGCACATGGTCGGCATATTGGTGGATGCACATGTTGGCATGTTGATAGAGGCATATGATTGATACATTCCATGGATGATGTCTTTTGGCACATTGCATGATATTGATGTACATAGGTGTTGTGCATGACGATCACACATTTTTACAGGATGTACTTGGTTGATATTTTGCTCATGATTCTTTATTTCATTGTTGACATATATTTTTCTTCATGATGCTTGGTATGGCATGAGTTTGATGCATTAAAAGGTCCAAGGATCGTTATATAGTAGAACAATATTCATCTTGCAGAGAAGATAGGGGAGACATACTGATAGGGGGAGTCATTCTTCTTCCCGCGATTCTAGGAGAAGATATTTATTAGATGCATACCTAGAAAAGAGCCCTATATTTGAAGAAAGAGAACAAAAGCATAATTCCAGGGGGAGCGAGGGTCATAGGGGGAGTATGTTTGATGTATCTTCAGCATTACATCATAGTGATATCCATTGTTCAAAAGGGGAGAGATTATTTAGAGGAAGATCAAAGGCACTCAGACAAGGGGAGTAGCCCCAAGAGGAGAATGGCCCTTTGCCATTGATGTCAAAGGGGGAGAGTTAATCACATTGATGTGATTGATTTTTATTGATGGGGAGAGATAGTCACATTGACTATTGATGTAGAGCATGCCTTATCTACATCTTGATATCAATAATTGGTAATTGGTGTTGACATCAATGTTGGTATTGCCATCAATGCCAAAGGGGGAGTATGTTGGATCATGTTGTCATTGATGTCAATGGTTTGATTGATTGATGTCATTGATTGATGTCAAGTGATTGATTGATTGATGATTGATGTAATGTAATATGTATTTTCCTTGATGAGAATTCATATATGAAGATGGATCAATGAGTTGTCATTGATATGATGAAGATGGATCAATGAGTTGTCATTGATACATGATGAATATGGATCGATGTGGTTTCATTGGTATATGATACATTGTTGGAAAAATGTATAGATGAATCAGTATTGTCTTATCATGATTGATAAGGTGCACAAATGGATGAACTCCAAAGT
>CBVK0102028527.1:0-23352 GCA_900067695.1 Picea abies | reverse complement strand
TGTGTCTCTCTTGTATTGTGTGTCTTCTGTGTTTTTTGTTTCTGCATTTTTTTTATTTTATTGCTCTGCGGTCCTGTTTTTCTAACAATAATATCAATGACCGATAACCCTCATATCTCCGATATGATGGTTAGGGTTGGAGGGTACCAAATCAAATATTTTTGTTGCCTTCATGGCACTCTATTTCATTATGACGTCAACCTTTATCTCTCTCTCGCTATTATCGTAAAGAAAAGGATAGAGCCTTTTGTTGGAACCTTGTTCCACCAGCATAGAGGTTCCATAGCACCACGCCAACTAAAGGGCCCAGGCCTTCAGTTCTCCAGTAACCCAGTTAATCGAGGCTCTATCCCCAGTCTTGTCCTTGTTCTTTGGTGACGAACGGACAACAGAGATTCACCCTCCCTTTCGGTCCAACGACCACCCTCTCACCCTTGTATTTAATAGGAACTTGGGTCGTTCATATTAAGCCACTTGAGATCCAGTGGTTTTGATGATGGTTGGTTTATTCACAAGTCAATGCTTGACTCCTCAACGAACAATCAATATTGACTCACCGCCATAAATAGGTGGATATCGTTTCATTCCAATTTTTAACAGGGGTTTCATCTGGTTGAGGAATTATCCCTAAACTTATATGTTCCACAGTCCTTCTAGACACCCAATCAAAGATTTGGCATCTTGAAAATTCCCCATTTCATGAGCAGGAAACGTACAGGGATTGTGGCCTCCTTCGGCCTTCCCTATGTAATCATTACTCGAAGACTTTTAGCTCTTTCGAGGAACATTTCAACACTTAATACAACTTTATATTTCATAGTCATTCATTGTGCTTAAAATAATAACATAATCAAAATCTACATTCCACAAGTCAACCATAAACATGTCTGGGACGTATTGATTAAAACACAGAGTGTAATTCCTTTCTATTAATTCCTTATTCACGAGAGATATTAACCAATAAGTAGCAATACCAAGCATACAAAAAATTACTAAATTGGGTATTTGCTTCATCCCTTTCATAATTGCTCAGAAAACTATGCAATTTCCACTCAAATTGTATTAATACACATATCTTTACAATTGCATAAAATAAAGCACAAAAGAGGCTTATTTATTTTCAAGATAAAGACTGGCCAACCAATTCACTGAGGGTGTATGCCTTTCCACCCAACCATAGACTCTATTGAACTCGAAGTTTCTCCAGCATGCCACCCTCATGTCAAGCCTTGATACCACTAGGGAAGCTCAAATATATCTCAAAAGGGTTTAGGAAAGTAATGGCGAGTCTCCTTCACTGTCTACCACACCGTAGAAGAATTTATGGTTTTCTAGCTACTCGAGTTTTTTATTCCATTCCCCACTCGTAACCCTGTGCTCTTTCTTGTATTAGTCCCAAAGGAACTCATGGTTTATCTCCCAAAATGAGGTGAGTACCCTATCATACTCGAGCCTGGAAATATTCACCTATTATAGCTCTCCCCCATGTTTCCATTAAGGTAGGGAGTTGGTGGATCAACTACCAGGCCTCTCTACATTAACTGATTTCTTTGGAAAAAGGGAAAAGAGGGGATTAAATCAAGAAAAATCTATTTTGGTAGGTAAGGTAATTTCCAAAACCCTCATCAACTTTCCTCTAGTGGTATCATGGACAGTACTTCAAGGCTTCACCCTTTAGACAGTTTGTTAACATTTCTCATTAAACATAAATGTAACACATTGTATTTTAGTCATAGTATTTAATTAATAACTTATAATTGCGCACTGGAGAAAATGAGGTGTTACATCCCCTCTTCCTTAAAAGTGAGCATCGTCCTTGGTGTTTTACTAACGATATAAACAATCTTTATACAAAAAACAAAAATGGGTATGTCACCTTCATGGCATCATCCAACTCCCATGTGGCCTCATCTACTCCAAAATGTTTCCACAACACCTTCACTTGCACAATGGCTTGATTCTGAAGCAGTTTATCCCTCCTGTCCAAGATGCGTTGAGGATTGGGATACAATTCTCCTTCTGGATCCTCCTAGATCACAATCCAATTAATGACATGATTAGTGTTATGAACATATTTCTTTACCAAAGATATGTGGAACACGTGATGGACTTTGACAGTGGGAGGTAGAGCTAGACGGTATGTCATCGGTCCCACCCTGTCTAGAATCTTAAAAGGTCCACAATAATGGGGTGCCAACTTGGCATAATTCCCAATCCTCAAGGAGATTCTCTTTGTCTTAGTTCTAACACACACACAGTCTCCTATTTTGAACTCCTTATGAGTCTGTTTGTTTTCAACATAACTCTTTTTCCTATCTTGCGCCACTTTGAGATTCTGCTTAATTTTGGCTACTTCTTGTTCCATTTCTTTTAACATATCGATCCCAAGGGTAATCTTGTCCACCAGATTATCCCAATTGACTGGAATTTTACATTTTCTTCCATATAGAGCCCCAAAAGGGTTCATTTCCAGTGACTCCTGATAACCATTGTTCTAAGCAAATTCTACCAAAGGAAAATATTTCTCCCATTTCTTGAGCTGGTGCATAACATACATCCTCAGCATATCTTCCAACACTATGTTTTCCCTTTCAATTCGGCCATCTTTTTGAGGACGGTGAGCAGTCCTGAGAGCCATCTATGTTCCAAATCCTGTAAATAAAATTTTCGAAAAAGTTGATGTAAATTTTGCATCCTGATCTGAAATAATTGTCTTGGGCATACCATGCAATCTAAAAATTTATTTTGTAAAAACATCAACAACATCTATTTCTTTATAAGTGGATTTAATGGGGATAAAGTGAGTTGTCTTACTCAACTTGTCCACCACCACCATGATTGCATCATGGTTTTTTGTTGTTTGTGGAAATTATGTGATGAAATCCATGGAAATAATCTCCCATTTCCATTTTGGAATCTGTATGGTTGCAACAAACCTTTTGGACATTTTTTCTCAACCTTGATTTGTTGGCACTCCAGGAAACCAATGATGTATTTTTCATTGTCCTTTTTCATCCCCAGCCAGAAATACAATTTTCTTAGTGTTGGTATCATCTTTTGATAACTTGGATGACCCACATAGGGTCTCCAATGAAACTTGTCCATGACAAGAGTTTTCAGTTCTTGATAAAATTAGGTATGTACAATTTTCTATTGTACATCAATGTCCCATCCTTTGCGATCTAATATCCTTCATATTTCTATCCTTTGGGATATTGCTGCAAAATTTCCTTTATTGAGTTCAATTGTTCATCACCCTATAGGGAATTTATGATTATTTTCTTTATATTGGATTCACATGTTCTTGTTGCTCCTAAGTGAATCATTTCCATTCTTCTACTGAGTGCATCCACCACCTGATTTTCCTTACCTTTGATTTGTTTGATTTAAAAATAAAATTTATTGATTAGAGCCATCCATCTAGCTTGTCTGGCATTTAAACATGGTTGATCGAATAAGTATCTCAACCCACTATGATCTATCATTAATACAAACTTTCTCTCTAGTAAATAGTGTCTCCACATCTTCAAGGCATGCACAACAGATGTCAGTTCTAAGTCACGAGTGACATAACGTTGCTCATGCCTATTCATTTTTCTTGATTCATAGCATACCACATATCCTTCTTGCATGAGGAATCCACCAAGTCCTTCCTTACTAGAATCTATACAAACCCAGAAATATTTTTCAAGGTCTGCAATATTTAGTACAGGGGCATTGCTTAAAAGATATTTCATCTCTTGGAAGCTTATTTCATAGTTTACTGGCCACACAAAATTCATCCATTTTATTTGTAGGGAAGTGATTAGGTGGTCGATTTTGGATAACCCCTTAATGAACCTTCTGTAATATCCAACCAACCCATAAATGACCTCACCTCAAACAAATTTCTATGGGTTGGCCAATCCATGATGGCTTTAATCGTCCCTGGATCTACTACCACTCTATCTCTCAAAATTACATGACCCAAATCTTGGATATGTTTTTGGAAGAAATCACACTTGTTTTACTTAGTATAAATCAAGTGTTCTCTCAACACGTGCAAAACCAATATGTGGTGTTCCACATGCTCCTTGTGGGTTGTTGGCCCTCAACCAAGTTTTGAGAGAACATTGGTCGTGTTTGACCATTTTTGGGACTTCGACAAGCTAGTCGAAGATGGAGCGCCCAGGCAGAGATGAGATCGATCTCACTTGTGTTGTGGGATTTTTGGGTTATTAGGGTTTATGTAATGGGTATGGGATGTCGGCCCATGGGTTTACCCATGTTTAGGCCTCATTGTAAATGTATAAATAGATAGCTAAGCGATGTAAGAAGTAGTGTAAGTGTTGGCTATGTGAAAAGACTTGTAATTGGCTTAGTGCAAGAGAATGTAAATTTCTTTGTGCACATACGTTGTATGTAAGGCTTTGTGCTATTGAGGAGTTGGCTATGTGCCTTGACCTAGTTTTGAGGAAGGTGGATCTAGTGCATTGTGCACAAATCACCTGTCTAGTGTGAAGCTGAGCTCTGTGGCTTTATGCATAGGAGTAGAGTAATGTAAGAAGCTTGAAGACTAATAAAGAAGAAGAAGAGTCGGTGGATGTAGCCCCACACTGGAGTGAACCACATATATCCTGTGTTGATGTGGTTTATGCAATAATTTTTATGTTGTTTATGTATTTACCATCTTAGTGCACTGATCTTGATGTATGATAGATAGATCTATGGATGCTTAGTGCTTATGTATGATGAATGCTAGATCTAAATTGATTCTATGTGCTAAATGTTTGGATGTGCTTAATCTTGATTATTACTATGTTGATCTGTAATAAGGGTTAACCTACGATGTGAATAAGGTTTAAGAACTAATGCATGTTATTGGATAAGCGCTCTGCTCAGTGTTGTAATCAAAGATCTGTCTCCCATCTCGGTTGTAGACACCTGAGTCCTGCAACCCCCCCGCCTCTACCTCGAGTGAGACTTCATCTGCTTCGCAGGTGTTTTCGAAAGGGTCGGTAGTTAGGGTTTTGTTGGTGCGTTATTGAAGCGTTGAACCCTGGGTCTGCCCCTGTGCCAACAAATGGTTCCATTGTCGGAACCTGAAACTGTGATTGTTGGGAATTGAAGAAAAGAGAAAGCTATGTGCATAGATTTGTTGTTGTAGTCCGTAGTATTCTAATTGACTTGCGAAGCTATGTGCTAAGAAAGAAACCCGATCTGAAGAAAAGAGGAAAGATCTTAAAGATTTATGCTCTGTTAAAGGTAAGATAAGTGGAATTTTTTGCTTCGAAGGTATGAATCTAGGTATGTTTGATAGATTTTGTCCCAGTCTGAAAACTAGGGCACAGTTAGAAGAAATATTCGATATGAATAAATTTGATAGAGATAGTGAAAGAAATGTTATTCCTATGCATAGAAATAATTTTTGGACTAACAAGTGGATGCAGGAACCTAGAAATATTTTTTGCAGATTGCAGGTCCATCACTGTGATCCTAGTGCACAGTACAGGAAAGGTTGGGGATCATTTAAAAGAAAGAGAGGATTGACATTATGTTATAACTGCAGAAGACCGAGACATATTGCTAAGGAATGCCCTGGTATAGGTCCTATTTGTCTTTGTTGTAAAGCTATTGATCACGAGGTTGAGGATTTCCCAAGAATGATTGTTAAAGTTGAAAAGATGAACCTGAGGCAAGAAAACTATAAATAAGGTCAAAAAGTTAAGGATATGTTAGAAAACTAGAAAGAATCAGAGACTATGTTATTACAGTTAAAAGAAGAAATGTATGATCATAGAGACTTCAATTTACCAGAGATATTGGAAGAAAAGCAGTGCATAAAAACAAGAATAGGAGACTTCGATATAAACTGTATCTTGGATGAAGAAATAAAGATGAATATCATGCGAGAAAGCACTTGTGAAATTTTGGGAAAGCCTGTTATGGTTCCTTCATTGGGAAGGATATGATTGTTTAAAGGAAAGATGATAACCATATGTGGAAGAGTTACTAATGTGCCTATGATTTCCCATGGAACATCAACTGAAGAAGAATTTGAAGTGATTAAGTTCATTGAGAGCAGCGACCATTTTTCACTTTTGTTAGGAAAGACCTGGATTGAAAAGGATCATATCAGAAGGAAAGCAGAGGAAGAGGCTACATAACAGAAAAAACATGAATTAAGGGACTTCATAGCTAGAAAGATAGAGCGACTAATAGAAGAAAAAGAGGATCAGTCGAAGCAACAGAGGGCAAGATAAGTAGTTGTCGAAGTTGAAAGAACACAAGAAGGCTTAAAGAACCCGTCCATGCAAGAAAGAGGTGCATCCACACTGAAAATAGTAAGAGAAGAGGTAATATCTTTGAACCCTCTGAAAGAACATCAGCAGTGCGAAGTTACTACGCTAAGAGAAAGTAAGAATAAGAATGGAAAGAGGAACCCGAAGACTCAAATCATAGTAAAGAAGGCAAGAAAGCTTAGTAAGAAGAAAGCAAAGCTAGAAAAACTGTAGGAAGTTCCAGAGAAGAGTTCGCAGAAAGAAGGCTTGCAGAAGTTGAACCTCGCCGGAATAGCAGAACAACGCAGAATGATACTTCGCCATGGCGAAGCAATATGACCGTTGGAGGCACCCCACCTATTAGAACGACGCTCCAGAATGGCTAGAAACGCAGTTATTAATGGAAAGATCGTCGTTGGACCGTTGAGACCGCGCATTAATGGATGGATGCACATTGATGGACGTATTCCTACCCATTGGGGGGATCCATTATGATGTTTCTTAATTAACCCATCAGACGTTGCACCAGGACCACTTTTTGCAAACTAAGATATCTACGCTAACAGAGAACTGATTGCCTATTGCGCTGTGATTTTTAGACCTCACCATTCATTTGATTACCTTTCTTGTCTGTTCGCCTACCTGATTTATTCTATTACAAGAGTGAATGTCAGGAGAACGTAGCGCAGTAGAGAAGTCGATGGAGGAAATTCTCGTAGATCTCATGAATGAGAAAGTCATGTCTGTGGGAATACAGGCATCGTCGACTGGTGGATTGCAAGCATATCCATCGACTGTGCGATGTTCTATCCGCGTTGTTGAGAAACGAAGGAAACACCACAATGATCTGGCCAACACGAAGTAGATCCCATCAGTTCTGCCAGACTACATCCCGCCTCTGGCTGGTGCGGTTAACTGTGATAGTGTCATGTGTGATTTTGAATACACATTGATCATTGTGTACCTCCTGGAGGGGATACATGCAGTTGGACCCCAGTTGGGACTGATCCCAGATTTGAAGATCAGTGACTTCAACCTCGTAGACCAGAAGAACTATGTGATGCTCACGCCGCATAGGTACCTGATGAAGATGACTAGGAAGAATTCCAAGATAGTTCCCCAGTTGTGGATTAAGGAGCTCACATGATCCACGATCTTAAACGTGATGAACATCCCCCACTTCAGCCAACATCAAGAGGTTAATGCTTGTGTTAAACTCCTCATGTCGTGATACCATGGAGGGTATATGTGGCTTGATAGGCACGTGATTGAGGATCCAGAGCTGATCCACTTGATCACTGGATTGAGCAAGCAAGGATTGGACCCTCACCAATTCTACCTAGGGAAGACGTCAGATCGCTCATTGGCCTAGCGTATAAAAGAAGACTATGGTGATGTAGAGAAGGGGAAGCGAGGCTACAAGGTAGCCTCCATCCAGGATGGCGTAGTGCGCCTTTCTTGCCAGCTTATAGCAGGAAATATCGTCAAAAAGAATCGGTCGACACAAGTCACAGGGTTCATAGTCAACCTCGCAAGGAAGTGTGTCGAAGGAATGCAGATGAACTGGGTGAGTTACCTCATCAACAAGATGGAAAAGGACTATCGTGAAGCACAAGACGAAGGATACGAGTTTCACTTCAGTTGGTTACTGATTTTCATCACATTTGTCGCCTGTAAAATGTCAAAAGGAGCAACCTTCCCGGAAGTCGAGCCATCAGAGTTGTTGAACACAAGGTTCTCCACATTGTGGTACATGAACGATATGGCAATGTAGTGGCAATCGAACACGGTGTTCCATGCCTATTACCTACAACTGAAGCGCGCCATTGAATCATTCCCCTGGATGACCCCAAATACCTTGCATCAATACAGGCCGCTAGCAAAGTTCCACGCATACCAACACTTCATCTACATCACTACGTGTAGGGATGAAAGTAAGGAGGATTTGCAGTCTTATTATAAGTTGACCGAGGAATACATGGAAGATATAACAAAAGAATGGCCAGCATAATTCTTTGTACCAGTCAAAGATACCGAACTCTCTGACCCTGACATCATCGAAAGTCCCTTAGTCACCCAGACTGAGTATGATGGACAAAGTAGTGCAAATAAAAAGAAGAAAAAGGAGGAAGTGCAGGACATAGAAAGTGATGAGATAGACAACGCATCAGAGGAAACTCCGTCTGACTCACCTATAGGAGGAGGAAAAGACGAAGTGAACCAAGAGGAAGGAGGGGAAGAAGCAAACAAGCAAGATAAAGGCGAAGTGGCACTGCTAAAGGACCCCCTGACAGAGGTCGAGACATAAAAGAAAAGAAATGTTTCTCTACAGAAACCCTCAGCACAGAAAAAGACCCAAGCCAGTAAGCCTCAGTCGCAGAATGTTCTCACAGTGGATGATATCCAACTCATCATCACAACTGTAAAAGACACCTCAGAGGATATTCTCCAGAGACATGAAGCAAAGAAATAAACACTATATGACAAAATAGAGAAGGAGCTCAAGGATATACATCAATCTATCCATTCGATCCGTGAAGTGCCTACTGCGCCTTCTTCAACAGAAAGTGTAGAATCGGGGGATGAGCCAACCCAATTACAAAGATTAGCAAATGCAACGTAGGCTCGAATCCGTCGAGACCAAGAAGAAAAGGAGCAAGCCACAGAGGCCTCAAATCAAGAAAAGGAGGAGGTCCTAGAGAAACTTCGAGTTGCACAACAAGAGAAAGATGAAATTAGGGCGATGTTTGAGGAAGATAAAGCGAGGATGCAGAAAGAAAAATACTAGTTGCTTGCAGAGAAGACCGAGGTCAAAGAAGTAGTGACTAGAGCACTTCACTCTATGTCGGTCTTGGCACAGGAGGAACTAGAGTCAACTGAGTTGCAAGTGGGGAAGCTCATCAAAGCCATTCAACAGCTTCAAGCAAGAGAAAGAGCTATAAATCCAATCAGTGTCGAGCACTCTGTAAGAAGTGCGCAATCAAAGGGAAGAAGCTACCAAGAATGTAGTATAAAGAATCAGAGCACTTGCCTCAGAGTGTAAGAAACTGAGTGATCAAAGTGCACAGACCTACGAGCTCCTTGCAGAAGATCCGGAACTAAGGAAACTGGAGGCACAACTCCAGGAGGCGAAGCAACATACATCCATCGTACAAGCACAACTGAAGCTGATTACTATCGTTGAGAAGATGAAGAGGTCGCAGGAGAAACGCTCAGTCCAACAACAGGTTACTACTATCCAGAGAAATATTATGGAAGTGACATAAAGACTCCAACCGATGAAGGATGAAGCCTGCATGAGTTTTGAGAAGTTGAAGGACAAGGCTCGCAGCTAGACCAACTAGTTGCAACAGTGGAACAACACCTGGAAAGGCATGCTACTGAGAAATTCATTCAGGAGTTCATCGAGCAGGAGTCTCTAGCGAATCAAGAAGTTGAGGCAGCTCGAGATAAGCTCAAGGCCTTCGAAGTAGACCTGCCCAGATCTTAGTGACTCGGGACGAGTCACAGGTGAGTGTTGGGGGCTTGTTGGCCATCGACCAATTTTTGAGAGAACATTGGTCGTGTTTGACCATTTTTGGGACTTCGACAGGCTAGTCGAAGATGGAGTGCCCAGGCAGAGCTGAGATCGTGGGATCTCACTCGTGTTGCGGGATTTTTGGGTTATCAGGGTTTATGTAACGAGTATGGAATGTCGACCCATGGGTTTACCCATGTTTAGGCCTCATTGTAAATGTATAAATAGATATCTAAGTGATGTAAGAAGCGGTGTAAGTGTTGGCTATGTGAAAAGACTTGTAATTGGCTTAATGAAAGAGAACATAAATTGCTTTGTGCACAGATGTTGTATGTAAGGCTTTGTTCTATTGAGGAGTTGGCTTTATGCCTTGACCTGGTTTTGAGGAAGGTGGATTGAGTGCATTATGCGTAGATCACCTGTCTAGTGCGAAGATGAGCTCTGTGGCTTTATGCACATGAGCATAGGAATGTAATGAGCTTGAAGACTAATAAAGAAGAATAAGATTTGGTGGACGTAGCCCCACACTGGGGTGAACCACGTATATCCTGTGTTGATGTGCTTTGTGCAATAATGTTTATGTTGTTTATGTATTTACCAGCTTATTGCACTGATCTTGATGTATGGTAGATAGATCTATGGATTCTTAGTGCTTATGTATGATGAATTCTATATCTGAGTTGATGATATGTGCTAAATGTTTGGATGTGCTTAATCTTGATTATTACTGCGCTGATTTGTAATAAGGGTTAACCTGCAATGTGAATACGGTTTAAGAACTAATGCATGTTATTGGCTAAGTGCTCTGTTGAGTGTTGTAATCAAAGATATGTGTCCCATCTTGGTTGTAGACACTTGAGTCCTGCAACCCCCCCCTACCTCTACCTCGGGTGAGACTTCATCTGCTTCGCAGGTGTTTCCGAAAGGGCTGGTAGTTAGGGTTTTGTTGGTGCGTTGTTGAAGTGTTGAACCCTGGGTCTGCCCCTATGCCAACATGGGTATTCAAATATATTAGGATGTCATCAATGAATACCAAGAAAAACCTTTTAAAATATTTATTGAGAATAGTATTCATCACACACATAAAGGTGGTTGGTGCATTGGTGAGTCCAAAAGGCACCACCACAAACTCATAGTTCCCTTATTTTGTCTTAAATGCAGTATTATGAATATATTCATCCTTAATTCTGACTTGATGATACCCAAATCTCAATTCTATTTTGGAGAATAAAGTAGCCCCTCTGAGTTAATAAAAAAGATCATTGATTCTAGGCAGTGGGTATTTATTTTTTAGGGTCATCTTATTTAACTATTTGTAGTCTATACACAATCTAAAAGTACCATATTTTTTCTTCACAAATAAGGTTGGTGCTCCCCATAGGGATACACTGGGCCTAATATACCCTTTATATAGCATATCTTTTATCTATATTTTCAACTCCACCAGCTCTGGTGTGCTCATCCTATAAGGTACCTTAGTTGAAAGCATCACTTTTGGCATCAGTTTTATTGAGAAGTCAAGGTCCCTCCTAGGGGGAAGTCCTGGTATTTACTCTGAAAACACGTCTCTAAACTCATGTAAGACCGGGTGGTATTCTATTTTTAGCTTTCTACTCTCTATTGAATTCAACTCTTGTATAGCATATAGGGGACACCATTTTCTACTATGATTTTTGAGTTGTAATGTTGATAACTTCCTTATAGGTACATGCTTTTGGATGCCCTGTAGCACCCTCTTGTTTCCATTGTCATCCTCACATTCTAAAGTTTTATTAAAAAAGCATAGTTTTACTTTGTGGGAAACCAACCAATCCATGTATATCAGCATGTCATATGACCCCAAAGGACGCAGATTCAAGGCTGCTTGAGTATGCATTCCATTCATATCAAATGTGCATGATTCAATCATTTTCTTCACCTTCCTCTTGGTCCCAATGGCTAGTTGAAATAACCACGGTTTTGCATGATTCATTCTCTGTAAGGCACATGTTTCAACAACTTGGAGCGAGATATAGATAAGGTTAGAACCGGGGTCAATTAAAATTGAAATAGTTTGTTTTGAAATTTTACCTTCTAGCTCCACCACTGAAGCTTGGTGGTCTTCCTGTTGATTCTCAATAGCTGTGTAAATATTGGGAACACTCTTGGCTACATGATCAATTGTAGTCACCTCTTGGAAATTTTAGACTCTTTGATTGTCATACTACATATAGGGTCAGTCTCTCAATAAGTGTGCTTCTTCACAACCCCAACATTGGAGAGGTCCTCTCTTCTGGTCTTCCTTCTTTTACCTTGTTTGATATGTTGGTTTGTTCCCACTTTGAGATGGAATTTATGTTGATGCATACTTCTAGTGGGATGACTGGAATGAGTATTTATTTTTTGATTGTGGTACTGGGATGGTTTAAATCCCTTCTTCTTAAATCCATATTTATCCTTATTTTTTGAGTCCTTGTGAGGCTCTTGCCTAGGCTTGGAATGATCATAACATTACTTGGCCTTCTTGATGGTGTCCTCTATTGTTCCAGGATCATCAAACTTGATTCTATCTTGATAGTACTGTGGAAAACCGTTGAGGAAGCATTTGGCACTCACTTTTTCATCCTTGAGGTAAGGAACATACCTCAACAATTCTAAGAACTTCCTGGAATAAGCATCCATGGTAAGTTGTCATAACTTATGTTCATGGAATTTATTGATCTTACCATCATAATATTTATTAGATAGATATGCTTTCCAGAAATGCTTCTCAAATTGTTTCCAATTTAGTTTTCTCTCCTTCAATCCTTTAACTTCCTTGAGGTATTCCCACCATATGGAGGCCCCTCTATTCAAATTGAAAATGGATATCCTGGCCTTTGTATTTTCCGAGCAATTATACACTCAAAAATTCTTATTCGACCCTAATAGCCAAGCCTCAACCTCTTCCCCTTTCTTGATATCTCCATCAAAGGTAGGTGGCTTTGGCTTCTTAAATTCTTATGTCATAGAACTCTATGAATGTTTTTGCTTCTTCTCCTTAGGGGAACTTGAATCGATGTCACTGATGGACCATTATTTTGTAGTGGTCTTCCCACTAGATGACTTTGTGCCTTTTCTTGGAATAAGTTCTCCCCACATTATTGTGATTTGGTCCATGCTTCAGGACATCCAAATGTCTCTTTACTTTCTCTGATTGTTGTAGTCCTGCATTGCTAGAAGTTAGACCTTATTGCAATTGTTTTTGAATCTCATACAACCTCTACAATAATATGACAATAAATTTTTCCTGCTCTACATGAGCTCTCATAAGCCTTTCATTATCTTCCTTCAAACTTCTTATTGTGGCTTCCAAATCTAGAGGGGTTTCTCTGGCCCTCCTACCATCATACTCTTCATCTTTAAAAGGATAGGTCTCTTCCATGCTAACTTGTACCGTTCACTTTTCAATATATCCAATGTGTTGAAACAACAAAACACTATTAGCAATTCACATTTCAAAAGTATTAACATAAAAAATTTGATCCTTTCAAACATCAATCTATTTCAGCAATCCTAATTCAGGACTCCATTCATGTTATTAATCTTGCTCAAAATTGTTGTCAATATTCATTAGTACAGCTAAATGATTTAATTACTAAGACATAAACTTTTATTACATGCAATATTACATCACTCATTCATGTTGGGTGATCCATTCAAGCCTAGAGTTTGAATCTCAGCTCTGATACCATTTGTAACACACCCAACTCCCTAACCCTTCGTTAGGTTGGTGGGGTGTCAAAATTTTCTCTTCCTCCTCATAAATCATTTAATATTTATGGAACCCATAGATGGAATCTACTCATCAAGATATTTCTATTGACTATCACCATGCTCAAAACCGAGCTCGAAATTGAAATTTATGGCCTCCTCAGGATTTCAAACCTTTTTCCTGCTACAATTCTGCCTCATGTCCATGTGGCGTCCACATGGACTTTCACCTCATGTACCTTTTCACGTGGAATTATTCAAGCATTGAAGTGGCGAGACACATAGCCTTCCACATGGCATATATCTATCACATAGTTGGTGGGTGTACTGCAGAAGCCAACAGGTGGAGAACCCCATGAGTGGAACCTTACCCAACTACGCACAGGGATAGGTTGATTCCCACAACTAACTCAAGATAATATTTTTTGGTGATTGGTTATCTGGTGGACTTGTCCTCGAGACCCTACCCAACTGAAGACATGCCCTCACTGGCACCTCACTCCACCTAGAGTCTGAATCCACTAGGAAACTCGCCCCACCGAGCCCTCGGTTAGCCATAAGAATTCATTCCATGAGTATCCCGACCCGGTGGTCCATTTGGCACCATAGACACGTGGGTCGTCCACGACACAACATGAGATCTAACATGGAATTACCCGTTACCTCAAGATATAAGGGCTCCATTACTCGGGTGTTGACACTTGTCCACTTTATATTGGTGGAATTATACGACACAAGGTTCATCACCTCATGACATATGGACTAATCACAACTCAACACATGGATTGACGTGGCATTACACCTCATCACAGAGCATCAGAGTTCCACCACTCAGATGTTGAAACTCATCCACTTCTTATTGGATGACTGGTACAATACATGGTTCACCTTTGTCATGCTGACATTAGGGGCACGTGTCTTAGTTCACTTTCAACAAAGGAGAGGGGTTGGAACCCTTCCAAAAATATTTCCAAAACGGGCACCGGGACACCGGGGAGGGAGCACTTAGAGATGTGGGACTTGGAACTTTGATGCATTGACTCTCCCTCCTAAGCTTACTAAGAATAATATCAATGACCAAGAACCATTAGACCTCCGATCCAATAGTTAGGGTTGGAGGGAAACAATTCAAAGGTTTTTGTTCCCAATCAAACCCACACTCACCTCGCATAATCAAATGTTGACAAGTGTTGGCCATCGTGTTATTCAGGATGCCTTGCTGGCACTCTATGTCATTATGACGTCAACATTTCTCTCTCTTTCTCCTGCTACTATTGTAAAGAAAAGGACGGAACCTTGTGCTGGAACCTCATTCCACCGACACCATGGTTCCACGAGACCATGCCAACTGAAGATCTTGGGCCTCTGGTTCTCTTTTGACCCAGTTAACTGAGGCTCCACCCCCGGTCCATGTTCTTCGATGATGAACAAATGACGAAGATTCACCCTCCCTTTCGATCCAATGACCACCCTCTCACCCTTATGTTTAACATGAACTTGGGCGGATTGAGATTAAGCCACTAGATATCTAGTGGTTTTGATGTTGGTTGGTTACTTCACAGGTCGATGTCTAACTTCTCAGTGGAAAATCAAGATTGACTAGCCGCAATAAATAGATGGATATTGTTTCATACCTATTTTTAATAGGGGTTTCATCTGGTTAAGGAATTATCCCTAGACTTATCTATCCCATATTCCTTCTAGACACCCAATTGAAGATTTTACATCTTGCAAATTCCCCATTTCATGAGCATGGAACATACATGGATTGCGACCTACTCTAGCATTCCCTATGCAATCATTACTCGAAGACTTTAGCTCTTTCGGGGAACATCTCAACATTAACACAACTTCATATTTCACATTCATTCATTGTGCTCAAACTAATAACATGATCAAAATATATAGTCCACAAGTCAATGATAAACATGCCTAGGACATTTCAATTAAAACATAGAGTGCAACTCCTTTATATAATTAATTCCATATGCATGAGAGATATTGACTAGTAAGCATCAATACCAAGCATATAAAAAATTACTAAATTGGGTATACACTTCATCCCTTTTAGAATTACTCAAAAAACTATGCAATTTCAACTCAAACAACATTAATACACATATATTTACAATTGCAGAAAACAAAGCACAAAAGAGGCTTATATGTTTTCAGGATAAAGACTGGTCAACCAACTAAATGAGGGTGTATCATGCCTTTCCATGTAGGCTCTACTAAACTCGAAGTTTCTCCAGTAGGCCACCCCCGTGTCAGGCCTTAATACCACCGGGGAAGCTCAAATCTCTCTCAAAAAGGTTTAGGAAAGTAAAGGCCAATCTCTTTCATTGTCTACTAGAAGGATTTATGATTTTTGGTCTACTTGAGTTTTTTAGTCCAATCCTCACTTTGAACCCTGTTCTCTTTCTTTTCTTCTCCCAAAGGCACTCATGGGTCAACACCCAAAATGAGGTGAGTACCTTGCCATACCTGAGGCTGATAGTCTTCAGATGTCTTATTCCCCCCATGCTTCCATTAAGGTGGGAAATTGGTGGCTCAACTATGATGCCTCTCTACATTAACTGATTTCTTTGGGAAAAGGGAAAATAGATGATTAAATAAGGAAAAACAATTTTGATAGGTAAAGTAATTTTCAAACTCCTCGCTAGCTTTCTTCGAGTGGTATCATAGCTAATACTTCAAAGTTTCACTCTTCTACCATTTTGTTAGTAATTCTTATTAAACATAAATGTAACAAATTATCTTTTAATCATAATCTTTAATTCATAACTTATAATTACCAATTGGAGAAAACATGAAAAGATGAAAACTTAAAGAGAATAAGAATAAAGGTGAAGGTAGAAAAGTGAATGTGCATTTTAAAAATACATAAATAAATATACTTACTCCTCTCACCCCACCCTTAAAAGTAAGTGTGTGTTTATAAAAATGCATACTTAAAGAGAGAGGGTGAGGGTGGGTGAATAAGGAAGTAAGTGTGTGTTTATAGAAATGCATACTTACTCCTCTCACCCCACCCTTAAAAGTACTGGAGTAAGTATGCATTTTGGAGGAGTAAGTGTGCATTTTTTAAAATGCATTATTTACTCCCTTTACCCTCACCTTGACATGAGGTATTAAGATAATTATTTAACATAATATACTTTGTGAGGTTTTATTGTGTTTAAAATATACTATGTGAGGTTTTATTAACATAAAGTTTTATTGCGTTTATTGTCACGAATTTTAGTAGGTATTTTATCAAAGTATAATTTAATTAGAAACTAGGGTTGTATATTTTATTTTATTTATTTAATAATAAAATATTGATTTAATAGATAAAGTATTAGAGTTATTATGATATAGTTTGTGTTTTATAATTTTATTTTTAATAATCAAAGCTATATATAAGAGATAAGATATTACATTTTTATAAATTAGTTATTAAAAGATTTTTTTATTTTAGAAATTATATATATATATATAATTTTGTATTTTAGATGATGATTAACATTCATTGAGATTAGAATTGGTCTATTGAATTTTAATAAAAGTAAGAGATTACTTATATTTTTTAATAATCTTATTTATGTGCTCAAAAAACATTGAGAGGAGAATTCCAATATCACCACAGTTTTGTTGACTTAGGAGGTTAGGAAGGTCATTATTGTGACATATATTTTGAAATTGTGATCTAATTTGGGTATACACAAGGCACTCTAGGAGAAAGAGTTTTTCATCTTCAATCAACTTAGTGTCATAAAGATGACATATTCTTGCATCCCACAGTGTTTTGGGAATTGTCCAACACCCAATTTCGTTATGTACCTAATGGGAGTTGGTTAATATTTTAGCAATGCTTATTTTCTTCTTTGCACTAGTCAGGACTAAGAGATACTTTTGATATTCTAGATTAGGGTTGACCACCTACTTAGCTTCCTTTTATCTTTTAATTCTATATTACACCATAGATTCTTTTTAAATTTAGATGTAATAATATTTTTAATATTATCAATATTCTGTAGAATGACATCTTCCTATATTCCCCAATAATTTAGCCAATACTTGGCATTTGATGTTACCCTCTCTTATGTCTCTAGTGGTTTTGGTTGGAGTTAGAAGCAATTTTGGGGAGCCTCTTGTCGTCCATGTTGTTTACCTTGTTAGTATACATTAAGTACTTAATCATGGTTGTTAACTCAATCGAGGAAATGCTCACTTCTATGAGGATAGGATATGGTGTATTGCCTTTATTTTTGAGATTATAAGTAATAAAATTCTTTTGGATATGCTCTATATTTCTCCAGGATTCTCTAGAGATACTAAATCCCCAAACTTCACATCCAATAAGATAAGAAGAGTGATGAGAGTACCAAATATGAGTTTTTATTATCTAACATCCAAAGGTTTGCTAATTTACACTTGCTTTCAAGTCCATAATAATATTTTCACCCTCCATTTATCATTTTCTCAACACTATAGTTCCAATTGAGCTTGTTGATTCCAAGATATTTGTATGAAGGAACTTCTTCCAAGCTATTGTTGTCAAATGTGAAAGTGTCATGGGTGATCTTTTTCGATTCAATTATCATAACCTTCATTTTGTTAGTGTTCACAGTCATACCCATAGTAGAGAAGAAATCCATGAGGTTTCTTAGATGCTTACCGAGGTCATAGGTATTCCTTGCCATAAGAACAATATCATCATCATAAATAACAAGGATCATGACTATACCAACGAGAGTCGAGCCAGTATAACCAACATCTTCCAACCAATATTCTAATTTATCAATGTATGTACCAAAGAGGGTAGGGGACAAGGGACAATAGTGCTTGACTCCAATGTTATAATTAATTTCTTCTGAACAACCCTTGGTGTTCCTAAAGTTGGAAATAACACTCTCATATAGCCTTACTACAACATCTCTTAGCTTGGAAGGAACTTGTATCTCTTCTAACCTATTCCTTGGGTTAGTCATGGGCACTATGTCAAAAGATTTTCTAAAATCAATGAAACAAAAACGAAGATTGGTTTTATTATTGCAACACTCCTCCACAATGATCCTAAGTGTAATAAGATTATCCACAATTGAATGATAGCCTCTAAAGATGACTTGGCCTTTATTTCTTGTTCTCTGCCTTTCAAGCCACATGATTATTTTTTTTCCAAAATAATTTTGTATAGCTTGACTAAGATGGGGATAATCATAATGGTCCTATAATTAGAGGGATTACTTTTATCCCCACTTTTAAAGATAGGAACAATGTGTCTCTTAGTCCAGGGTTTAGGGAATCCCTACTTGACTACGAAATTGAAGAGCGTGTGTATGTGAGCGATGAGGATATGCCCTTCAATTTTTAAAATTTCAACTTGGTAGCCTTCAATTCCCTTAGCTTTCCCTTTAGCAAGTCATTGAAACCCAAAATATATGTCTTGTATAGAAAACACTTCATCCTCTATATAAATATTTGGAATGTTGTTCACAATAATAAGGGATTCATAAAGATTTTTGAGGTATGAATTCCAATCCTTTATGGGAATCATATTATTTTCTTTAGTTTTACATGTCAAAATTTGCCTCCAAAATCTCGTAGGATCTAGCTTTGATAAGATTAGAAGCTTCTCTTTCTTTCAATTTATGCAGTGTATTTTTCTCCTTTGACTTAGGGCTTTGTATCTTTTTATCTTATCATATTTTAAGGACTCATTAGAGGCATCTGTAGTGACTTTTCTAGCAATTTTACACTCATTGTCATACAAAAGGTTGGTCATCCTAATTTTATTTTTATATAGCACCTTGATAGAGACTTTGTTAATAGAAATAAATAGGATTATCGTAAAATTATGATAGAGATCTTCAGTATTTTTCTTATACAATTGGAGATTTAGTTCATTATTTAAGTGTGTTAAAAAAATATCACTTTTATTTTGGTAAAAAAACAAGTGTCTTGGTTACCATAGTTTTCTTCAACCAAACTTTTATGCATGACAAAATTCAAAGTTAGGAATAAAGATCTATAATTGGAATGAGACTCATAATAGTTTAAAAGGTAAAAAATTACTATTTATTTAAATTTTAATTTAAAATTAATTTTTTATTATTATTGAAAATCAATTAATTAAAATGTTATAGATTTTAAAAATATATATTATAAAAAACTGAATAGTTATTATTTATAGATATTTTTATTATAAAATAAAAATAAAAAAATTTTATGTAATAAAAAATATTAAAATAGGCATTGTCAAACAGATACTATTTTCGTTTATTAAACATATATAAACATATATTAAAAAAAAAGCATTACATAATTTTTTTAAAGGGTTCTAGTTGAATGGAGCTTTGTCAAATATATATGATTTCCGTTTATTAAGAAACATTATATAAAAAAATTTAACGGTTTTAGTTTAATGGATCTTTTAGATTTATATGTTTTTTTTGTGACATATAGTTTGTATTTTATAGGATATAAATACAGTTTTTATGTTTGTTTGTTTTTTTAAATATAGATTAGAGTTTTATGGGTATTAAATAATCAATGTGTAAGTTTTATTTTTTTTTAAATTAAGATGATAAAATTTATTATAATTTAATTAACAATTAATAATTAAAATAATATCTTATCATATAAAAAATTATAAATGTTATAAATCATTTATAATTAATTAATTTTTATGTTCATTATAAATTTGCAAATATTTTTTTGGTTTTGAGTTAACTTATTAAGTTATCACCATAATGTTACATATATTGAATACTGATAAAGATGATAAATATAAATGTTGATTTATTTTTAAATAAATTTTTAATGATGTTTATTAATATGTATTTTTATAAATATTGTGTTGATTTATCTTTCAATAAAATATATATGTGGAAAAAATATTAAAATAAATTTTTTGTAATTTTAATTGTTCCATTTTTTCTCTTTTTGACTACTTATTTTAACCACTTCCTGGTCTTCTTTCTAATCTTATTTCATTTTAATCATTTTTTATCTCATCATTTACTTCTCTCAGATGTCTTCTTTTTCATTTTCCTTCTTTCTCTTCTGATCTATCTCCTTCCCCTCTTCCAGTATTATCTTTCTCATTAATATCTCCCCAATCACTGTACTTTTAACCACACCCTCATATTTTGTTTCACATTTTCACCTCCTACCCCTATTCTCTTCCCCTCCTATCCTTCTTTTCATCCTCTGACTTTTTTAATCCATTTTAATAATTTATCATTTTACCCTTTTTATATTCTTTATCTCTATTATATTTTCACCTAATCTCACTTTAAATCTATTATATCCTTATCTAACTTCTCAACATCTCCTCCTTCCATTTACTAGTTTCTTACACACCCTCTCTATTATACTATTTTTCCCTAATTTATTATTTTTTCTCCCCTTATCACTATCAAACTCACTTCCCTCCTTATTCTAATATTTTATTTCCCTAATTTAAGATTCTTTCTCTCCTTATTATTTACTCCTTAACCCTCTCTTTACTTTCCTCTTACCCCCTTTCTATTATAATATCCCCCATCACTTTCAAACAAACTCCCTTTCCTCCTTATTCTAATATAATATTTTATTTCTCAAATTTAATATATTTTTTCTTTTCCCATCATTTTTAAACTTTGTTAACTCTTTAATTCCTTTTTTAACATCATTTATATCTAATTTAATTCTTTCCACTTAATTAATATTTTTAATTGTTCTTTTTCTCTATTCTTAACTGCATTGTTAACATTTTATCAATCTATATATTATTTTTGTCAACGACTATCTCTGCTTCTCCTATAAACCCCAACACTCCTTTACAACTTTTCATCTTTATATGTTTCTGATGATGGGTGGAGTGTCCACTCGAAACGTTGGACGTTTCATAAAAATCCACACAATTTTGATCCAGAAGCCCTTCACACAATTTATATATTGTAAATAAGATTTTTTATTTATTTATGATGATATTAATAATATGTTATGTTAAAAAAATTCGTTCACTAAGATATATATTTAAAAAATGATAATATGTAATGAAAGTTGAAGTAAGTTAGGGATCTTCTTTGACAACAACCTATCATTATTTAGGTTTTTGACTTTGGTTTGATCGGAGGTCTGTGGTTTTTTCTTGCTCATGTGGCTTGGAAATGGTTCATATATTGGGATCTCAGTTAAAGTTATTTTCTTAAGAACCTCACACCCCTCAACTATACTAAAAGACCTTGTCGAGTACTCCTACGACCCCCTCGCTGGATAAGATATTTGGGCCTCACCGACCACCCTCTCCCAGGATCCCTCATCATCCCCCCTCACCATCCACCCTCTCTCGGGATCCCTCGCCATCTCTCAAGATCGCTCGTCGGCCACCCTCTCTTGAGATCCCTCACTTCAGTGTCCACCCTCTCCCGCTATAATGTACCCTCCCATCCCATCTACCCCCCTCATCCACCTCGGACATCCCACAGACTAACTTCTCCCAATTCCATCACTCTGCACCCCAAACCAACTGTGCCCCTAATTCAATAACACCTCACCTCCTTGACCTTTCCCCCTCCCTCTCGACTATATCCTCTCATCCTTATCCCTCTCCTAAGTTATGCACTCCCCCCTCCTTCTTTCATTATGACACTGACCCTCCCCGTACCCCCTGTGGTACCTCGAAGCTTGGGAATGAAATTTCCTTGGTCAAACAAAATAAAAACTTCATCAGGAAGTTTTTGGATGAATCCCTTATGAACAAGAGCATGACATCATCATGTGCAACATCTTCTACCTCTTTGACAAGCCATGTCACTCGGAAAGCCTCTGCCATGGAAGACCCTCAAGCTAGTTGGAAATGCATGAAGAGGAAAGTTGAAGAAGTAAGCTTAGTTCTAGGGGAAGATCTTCCACTCAATGATATTTCCCATATGGAAAAAGTTGCGTTGGTCAAAATATTTTCAAGTAAATGAATGTAAGAGGAGATATTAAAACGATGGACGCAGGATCAATTCATGCCCATCCTTGGCTATGAGACAAAATCCCTAACCCTTTCCAAACCCTAGATGGCATGGATCACATTATCATTGGAAGACACCAATAAAATACTACAAGCACGATGGAGTTGGGGCTCTCAAGCCCTGTTTCTAAAAACGTAGTTGGTAAATTTTGACACAAATTTAGAGCGACTAGAAGTAACCCCCATATGGGTCCGGCTTCAAGGGATTCCCTTACATCTATGGTCAAAAGCAATCTTCCAAAAAATCAAGAATGCAGTGAGATTTCTCTATGAGTATGACAACTATTACCTCACTACCGACTACATGGGGATGGTGTAGATCTTGGTTGGATTAAAACTCTGGAGGGGTTTACCAGATACTATTTCAATCTAGCGTGGCCAATACTCGATTCAAAAAAATATCAACTATGAAGGAATCCCCTTCCTCTATGAGAATTTCCACTCATATGACCACCTATTCAAATATTTCTCTAAGAGCTCAAGGTAGAAGACATGGGTGAAAAAATCTGAAACCTCAACTCAAACTAGTCTAAGTAACAAGTCACCTTCAAATAACATGTGGACCTCTTCAACAACGAAGGATGCCGAAATTTATTGAAAGAGCGCAATTGGTTCCAGTCAAGAGATCCATATATCTCCCTCTTCAGACTATCAAGCTGACAACTCCTCGGTTAAGTCTAACCCTTCTCTTATCCCTTCTGATTTACCTTTGAATTCTATTCTAAATTTAGGACCCACATTGCTCCATGGTTTTTTCTCCCCACCTCGGGACTTTCTCCTTCTTGGGCCTCACATTTCCCTCTCCTTAACCCCTTATCCCTCTCCCCTCAAACCCCTCCTCCCTCCCCCTTCAT
>CBVK0102028502.1:0-10707 GCA_900067695.1 Picea abies | reverse complement strand
ATGACATTGTATCTTTTTGAAATTTGCATCTTAGAATCAACAAGTACAACCTAGGGTAACTTACAAAATACACAAACACTTTAATTAATAATCAATACATAAGCAAAAGATGACATTGTATCTATTTGAAATTTGCATCTTATAATCAACTTTTGATATTTATAGTACTTCATAAATCACTTATATCTCAAGATTATTATAGATGCAAACTTATTATTACATATACTCTATGTATTTGTATTTTGTGTAAAAAAAATAGCGTTAATATTAATGTAAACCAAAATTCAATATAAAACTACTAGAACCCAAAGCACATAAGCAATACAACTTAACTTCAATATAAAACTACTAGAACCCAAAGCACATAAGCAATACAACTTAACTAAATGAAAGTATTTATGTTCTATGATCATACCTACAACCTCATTGCAAATCCCTCTTAACATGCCTTTTTATTATTTAAATGAAGCTGTCCATAGTTTTGCAAGTTGATTCGAATATATTTACCGACCTCAAAAATGCAACTTTCAAATTCAATCACCAACTATAAGGAAATTGGTGCCACAAGCTCAAACTTTGATAACCAACAATAAGGATTAAAAACACATATGAGAACATGGACAACTCTTAAAGAAAGTGAGGCCTTCAAGGAAAAATAGGCGGGGGGGGGGGGGGGAAAGAGAAGGATTTTCCTAGGGTAACCAAATTTAAATCTTGGACACATATTAATGAACAAATTTGGCTACATTCCAATGACGGTCGCTTAACCTGGAGCCATGGGGAAACCTTGAGGTAGTGATCAAACGTGTGGTTGCAACCAGAGAGATTATATTAAAAATAGTCTCATGACTGGTTCACACGTAAGTGGATCAAATCCGACCTCCATGTCCTTCAACTTTAATTATATATTATAGCATTCTTTATCCCTCGAGGTGTAGAGAAATCGATGATGGAGTGTAATGTTAAGACACTCTGTTATGTGAAGTCATCGGTTCGAAACCCCAACTTACCTTGTGTGTCACGTATTGGGTAGCATGGGCACACCTAGAGGTTATAGTGGTAGTAGTCAGATAACACAACACAATGTCACACGATTACATGCCCGACTAGTTGTCGATTTCGCCAGTCACAAAAATTGAACAAATTTGGATACTAAGTTCAAATTAAATCCAAGTGAAGTGGTTTTGGAATTCGACTCTAGGGTTTTTTCCTTCTTTCATAACTAAGGTAACTTTCAACCTATCATGGGGGAAATTGGAGGAGGGAGCAGGGCTCCCTCCTACAACCGAGTTCTAGTAGGCCACCGAAATGGCTCCTTTGGCCCTGCATCAAGTCAATATGATCATATGTGTGGAGAAATCAATGCATCCGGATATGAAAAAGAAAAGCAACCAGAATCTACCGATCACTAAGTAAACCAAGAGAAGAAGAAATAGAAACCCAATAATCCCAACTCAACAACAAGATGCCTGCCAAAAGAAACAAAGAATCTGAAATATAAAATCACTTCGGGTAGAATTGGAAGCTACATTCAATTTATGCAACACGACACCTTCATAGGAAAATTTATGGGCATCTAGCCCATTAAGAAAGTCCTAATCTGGTGGATCAGAACAACATGGAAGTTGAAAGGTCATATTCACCTCAAAATAGCTTCCAAGGGGTTCTTCACAACTATTTTTCCAATCTAGAGGACAAAGATCAAGTATTTAAGAATGGTCCATATTTTTTCAACTTAGTCAGGCTTCACTTTTTTCCATGGACTGAGCGCTTTGGCCCAAAAAAAATATACATGAACATCACCAAGGCTCTCCCAACCTCGATCAATCTCTCATATCAAGACAATAAATGGGTGCAAACCTTGGATTACGAGCACATCCATTTTTGATGTAGGTGTTTTCACGACCATTGCCATCTCTTTCGAGATCCCCCCCTAAACATTCAGACACCCACAACACAATCCCCCTCAAGGGATGTAAAAGTCTTTGGAAAATTTTCAATAAGGAAGAAATCCAACCCCACCCAACCCTAATAAGGGTATCAAGACCAACAATGCCTTTGAATATATTCCCCATGATGAGATAGGAAACGACAACAATCTGAAGCATTGAACTCAGTTAGGGGTAAATCCCACAGAAGATTATGACCTAGAAGACAAGGCTAAACATCGTAAAACTATGAACCATGATTCCTTAACCCTTGTTAAGGGAGAAGAAGACATGTAGGAGGACACCCTGGAATAACTCGACTCACACAAAGGCGAGGAAATGGACCTTGAGGATCTTAACCTAAAATATATTGTAACGAGCTTCAAGATTCAAGACCCGCATTCCATCCATAAGAAACATGTCCAACTCTTGAAAGACACCCTTGTATGCAGCCAAATCCTCAGAGATAGATTATCCAAAGGTAAGCCTCTTGTCCCTTCTCCATGAATTAAATCTCACTCATCCTCTCATCAATCTAAGCACCCTAGGGAGGAAAAAAAGAGAGGTCAAAGAAGAAATAAGCAACTTCTCCACGAACTGGGTGAGCTTCTATTCAACTCAGGCCATATTTCCTTGATGTCAGATGAATTTCCACCCAATCCCTCCCATCTCCCATGAAGATCATCTCTTGGAATATTCGAGGCCTTAATGGTAAAACCAAGCACATGCTTCTCAAGCATAAAATTATCAAGGAAAAACTAATTGTAGTTATGTTACAAGAAATGGAGTTTCCTCACAATATTCTTCAAACCATTTCCCCTCATAACTGGCAAAGATCTCAAGCCATGGCTCTAGATGCAGAAGGAGTTGCAGGTGGTCTAGCCTTCCTTTGGAATCTTGCAGAAATCACCTTGTCAAACTTCTTCACCATCGAGAATTCCCTTTCGACTCACTTTCAACTCATTGGCTCCTCTGTATTTGGATTTCTTACCAATGTATATGGACCTATCCTCATTTTACATGAAATCCTCTTCCTCACCTCCATCCAAAAACTAGCACCAGTAATAAGCAATGCTCACTGGCTTAGTGGTGGGGACTTCAACATAATCACCTCCCTTTCTAAAAAGAGAGGAGGCATAAGAACACTTGACTGTGAATATCAAATCTTACATGACACCATTTAATCCCTTGATCTAGTGTACCTAGAAACTGCCAATGGCCTGCACACTTGGAACAACTGCAGAAGGGGACAACACCGAGTTTCCTCAAGACTAGACTGATTCCTATAATCAAAATTGATCATGTTAGTCGGCCTTCACCTCACAACCTCCATTCTTCCTTATGGGGGCTCGAAACATTCATCCATCATTCTTAACTTGGATCTCAAAGGTAGTCCCCTCAATCGCCCATTCCATTTTAAAGTTTTTGGCTAGACCATCTTAGCTTCTAGGAAAACAATTAAAACTCAATAGGGAAAATGCAGCCCCAACTCCTACTCCCCAATGTAAATATTTCAGCAAAATCTCAAGTATATCGAGAAAAGACTCAAGATCAAGAATAAAGAGGAATTCAACAACATATTTAAAGAAAAACAAGAGTTGGAGACTCAAATGGAGCAGGTTCAACAAGCCATGATTCTGGAAGGAAGAACATAAAAATTGATAAAATAAAATACACAACTTCAAACACAGCTTAATGATAGGGATAGGCAACAAGAATTGCTTTGGAAGAAAAAGTCTCAAATCAAATGGCTCAAAGAGGGGGAAGAAAACACCAAGATCTTTCATAGATCCATAGTACAAAGAAGGCACCATAATCACATCACCTCCTTAAAAGAAAACCAGGGTAACAATCTGATTGTAGTGTACCCAACCACCTCGGTGCCTACTGGGATAGCGGTGCACTGAAAATTCCACAATTTCCCTCTGAATTTATCCATAGATTCTTAACCCTGTACCGATAATATATTATTCTATATCACATGATTCAATTAAACATGCAGATTCATGCATAACACATTAACAATTCAAGAATGTATATTTATACATATCCATTATATAAGCATACAACAAGTTACACATAATTACACAATATAACAATAAAGACACTTGACACTTATCTTTTATGAAAAAATTGATTGGTTGCAGACCTCAGATGCTCCTCCTAGCCATAGACTACACTACTCATAATCTCTAAGCAGTGAGTTACCCCCAAGAAGGGGATAAAAATCCACAAGGGAAAATGAATCCTAAGCCAAGCTAAGGTCTATCAATAACATAAATGCACAGATTAAGGTACCAACTCCAACAATCAACCTACAACCTCTCTTTCCCCACAACTTGTCCCACCCCAGAAAGTGTACCCCTTCTCTTCTCAACATTCCTTCGGTTGTCCCACTTCGCTTCTGAGGCTTCAACAACAAGCCAGATAAGAAGTCTCATAGCCCTGTAGATTCAGTCTAGCACATAGGAAAATAATTCTTGACAGTTCTCTCACTTGGAGAGAATTCTCACGGGTCTGCCTGATGACTCGCTTCTTTAGAAGGCACACGAGTTTGACAACTCGCTTCTTCTCCTCAATCTAACCGGATTTACTGGTTACCATCATCTCCAAGCTCCCAAAGTACAATACCAAATATGGATGAAAGAGTCTAGGTGAGAATAATGAGAATCCCCCCAAAATACACTAAGTTCCCCCTGTTACCCCTCCAAGCTAAGGGTAACTAAGGACATCATATCTCAAGGCCCACATGTAGTAGACCTGGAGTGACCTGGAGTGCCAAGAGTCAAATTGACTAATAGATCCTGCAAGGTCCCTCCTATTCATGTTGATCACCACTCATCACCTGAAGCAGAGAAACATCCACTACATCGGCTTGGCCCCAGAGGACAACAGGTCTTGCTTCATGAGGTAACAAGTCTGGTTTCATGGTAAGTGTCACTTTAATACTTGAATCATTTTAACATGTTGCAAATAATCCTTTATTTATTATGGAACGTTTACTTGGAAATTATACCTTTTGCCTAATTTCACCTTGGTGGTTGTCATTGTGTCCTAGCTAGTTATTCATCCTCGGGAAAAGGGTTGCTACTGGGTAGTTCCTTGAAGGGTCTTCGTACAATTCCCATCCATACTTACAACCTTCCATCCTTGTTCCCCTATGTTTCCTCATCTTTTGGGTTTTTGGGTCCATTGAACCAAGAAGGGATTGTACCTCATTTCATGGGAATAAGGGGATAAAGGCTCAAAGGTGTTGTAGCTGGAAAAATATAAAAGACAATATTGTTCTTCTATATGTTTTCCCTCATGTCCTAGGAACAATAAAACACTTCTCCAAAAAATGAAGGACTTGCAAAAGAAATCACATAATTAATAAATGTCCCGCTTGTTGAGGAAATACATTTTGTGATGTCCCTTACTATTGGTGCGTAAATATATTCAATGCATATCTTACACTCATTTAAATGTCAATTAGGGATTCGTAATCGAAAGAGTCGTTACACTATATGTGCCGAGAACAAGTAACCTACCTAAGTTTGTTGCATATAGGAAATAATTAATAACATAAAAACTTTGTTTCTAAGATTTCTAAATACTTCAAGATATCTTTGAACTTAGAAGAGAAAACTGATAATGAAACTCAAACAAACAGTCAATCAAAGAGATGTTGTCCTAGAGAAACAAGTCTGTTCATTTCAGTCTCTTGAATTGAAGGGATGAACTTTAACAAGCTTGTCTCATATAGCAATTGAAACAATCAATTCCAACCATTCTCTAAATCAAAACCAACTTCAACCTCATGTAATTAGATCAAACTAGCGCAAGGGGTGTTCAGTATAACTAAAAGACTTTATTGCAGAGCATGAAGATGAAATATAAAGTCTTATGGTCCCTTGATATACTAGATCTACTACAATCATAAACTCAAAATATTAGTTCCACACTTCAAATCATGAAATAGCTACCTTCAACATCTGAGAGTGAAATGTCTACTCAATCTAACACCTGCTTATTCACACCAATCCAAAATGATTAACTCAATGCCGAATTCTGAAAATGAAGTAAAGACCAATCACACACACACACTGCTGTAAAATATCCACACAAACACATAGAACGTATACAAGGAGGTTTACCTTAGTTGGGGCATTGGGCCCTTTCCGAACCAACAAGGAACCTCTTAAGAAAGTAACAGACTAAAAATTTTCACTCACATTCAAGAATTGACATAGAAGATCTTCTGTATTAATTCAACTGGTAAATTGGATCAACAGTCGTTTACTTCATACATGACAATGATAAGTATCGTCTGGTTTTGACAGTATACTTTTTTACATTTGCTATTATCACTAGCTATCATCTATACAACATTCCCTATATAAGGTAAGCTGATACTATCAATACCTATGGATAAGCATTAAACAATTTGAGAAATTTTACAATTAAGATTTACATTGAATTTTTAGGAATCGACTCCATTCTCATGACACAAAGTGCATGAGCGATGGAGTCTCTTGCAATTGGAAAATTGATTTGGGCGCTTCTATTCAACTGTCTTCTCAAAATCTTCACCATCATTCTGGTCCAACTGGCGCATTCTGGAAATAGAGGTTCTGGTACCGGATTGCACACAGTCGTGAGTCTAGTACCAGAATAGAACAGAGCAGGTAGTACCGGAATAACGCATGTCTTGGTACCAGAATGGAGTTAGTACCGGATCAAAACTGCCTTGGGTACCGGAATGGATTTGGTACTGGATTGCACGGTGTCTGGTATTTCCGCATAGACTGCTCATAAATCAAACCATTAGGACTATACAAAATAAAACACTTTATTCGAATTAATTTAAGAAATTTAAACAAACATGCTTTAAATCATCAATTACCTCTTGTGAACATGAACATAGCTATTAGGTATGTGTTTTGGGAGGGAATAGTCCAGTATAGGTTTATAACAGAGGCAAAAAGGGCTTAGATACATGGTAAGATAGGGCATTATCTATGTCAAAATAGGGACTCAACATTTCCCCCATGCTGAAGGTGTTGCATGTCCTCATGCAATGTTATCAAAAATTGATACCCAAAAAATTTCTTCACAATTGGACCCTCCTTTGTTATTCCTCAGATTGAAAGATGTTAACACTAGAAGCTTCACTCTTCAATTCCTTCTTGATCACCCTAGTGCAATGGATCAATCATAAGACCTTGTTAAGTTTGGCAGAGATCTCTGCATGTTGTTCTTTCAATTTTTCATTCTCTACCTTGATATGCCTGTGCAGTATTTTGTATTCTTCAAATTCTTGCTTCAATCTCTCAATTTCTGTTAATAATGTTTGTTCATTCATGGACTTGTCTGGGATTGGTGTGAGTACTTCCTTAGCTACCATTTATCGAGCCTCTTTTTCTTTCCTCAGACTCCTCAAAGTCTTTATTATCATTTTTCATCTACTCAGGGACTTGTCTGGGCTCGGTGTGAGTGCTTCTTGAGTTACCACCTCTCGAGCTTCTTTTTCTTTCCTCAAATCCCTCAAAGCCTCTTTCACCAACCCTTCTGTCTCACTTATTTCTACCAGTCCTTCTGTTTCGCTTGTGGTAGCTCCCCAACCGCTCCCTTTTTCTGGAGAACTCAGAATATCCATGGATTCCCCTTGAGGAGAAGGTATGTTTGGAGTTGTCGCCTGTTTGGCCATACTTCTGGTGGTCCTACGTATGGGCAGCGAGACTTTCTTAGACTTGATGACAGGGGTAGGAATTTCTTCAAACAGTTTCCTTTTCTTAGATTTGTTGACAGGGGTAGGCCTAGACGCCTGTTCCTCCTGTGTTGACTTGAATTTTATCTTGCGGCCTTGAGTTGTGAATTCTGAGGTTTGCTTCTGCTGGAAAATCCGTATTCCTATCCTGGAAGATTGAGGCATAGGCTCTAGAACTTGTGCCTCCTTCCCTTCTAGTTTCTTTTTATTTTTGCTTGTCACCTTAGCGGTTTCCTTCAGTTCACCAACTGATTTTTGGGAAGGCCGAGTAACTTCATAAATACTTTTCAATTCTTTAGAGGATTTCGGAGGGGGTTTTACAGTTGGCTCTAGTAAAATCTCCTGTTGATCTGTCTCCTCCTTCTTTCAATTCTTATTCTGTGATCATTGGTATTTAGGGCGTAGGACTGAGCTAGATGCTTTAGCTTGTGCATAATTTTTCTTGCTTTGTAAATTGAGGTCAGGGGTCTTCTCTATTTGGCTGGCTGGTTCTAATGACATTTCCACGATTGTTTCAAGAACGTTGTCTGATTGACCACCTGGTTCTGAGTCTTATTTTCGTCTTTTAATCTTTTGAACCGAGGTAGGACTTACTCTCTGGAATTAATTGGCTGTACTCTTTCTCGATATAGTAGGTTCCCCTACGATAGAATTTTCTGTCACTGATTTCTCAATGGGCTGAGATGAGATGGGCATAGCAGTGTCTTCTTTACCTCCCGATGTCATTTTTCTGTCTTTCTTTTCCTTTCTGCTTGAACCCTCACTATGTGTCACTGCCTCTTGTGTCTCGACCGATTTGGATTTTTCTTGAGTGAAACTCTGTTGGAGTAACTTCTTCCAACTACCACCTTGTGTTTTTAAAGCATGAACAACCAGAAGTTTGATTAAACAACCAGAAGTTTGATTAAACTATGATGATGAAGGCTAGTCTCAGGTTTCTTGGAAATTGACCTCACCCCTCTTGCCATTTTATTTAAACTCATCCATAGAAAGTGGAGAAAATTAATCTGTGGTCCTCCCTAGAAATGTGATAAAAGATTTAAATGATAAATGAAGGCCTCGACATACCTTCCCTCGCAGGTGAGGAATTTATACAGACTTATGAGCATCGTCCAATATTCCTCTTTGATGTAGCTTTGAGGGACGCCCTTGGTCCAATCGGGGTCTTGATGTGCTGGCTTGAGGAATTTTTGACAGAGCTTGTTGTCAATGATCACTCTATTGAAGTGTTTTTCTCCATCCATCGAGAGACCAATAGCTTCTGCTATAGTGGCTTCTGTAATTGTTAACTTCACGTCCCCAAACTGCACATTTTCTCCATCATATGTCTGCACAAAGATAAGAGAAATTCCCTCATGATGACGTTTAAATTATTCCAAGAATGGAACCCACCCTGCCTGTTCATATTTTTTCTTACAAGCATGATATTCTATTGTTTCTATGTATATTTGAAATATGGGCTCATGCCTGTTGACCCCCATGCTAGCTTAAACAATTCTCTTAGGTGGATAAAGCATGGAAAAAGGGTCGAGGGTTGAGTACCGGATAACGTAGGCTAAGATAGAGTATTGTATGGGAAAAATATGCAAGGGATACAAAGGCATAAGGTGTCTGTAGATGGTGTGACAACAACGGTAAATAACGCTCATCTGGATGGAAGAGCCCTCCAAAAGAGCATTTATGAATGGAAGTGTATATTACAATGGTCACGTGGATACTCATGATGATATGGTGAGGTAGGTCGAATCCACTAACGGTTTATGGATTTGTGGGAAGCTTGGTGTCAGAAGATATTCACGGAAGGATATGGTCATTATGATCGGGACTCGTGTATATGAAATCGGTTGGTATCATTACTCGATATGTTGTGATTCATGGTTCGTGTCATTTCATATAGTACGAAAACGAATCGTAAGTTTATAGGATTTATTTACCGGATAGATAGAGGGAGTATGAGTTTGATCCGGTAAAAGACATCATGACCTTGCACTCTTGATATTTTGTAGGACATTTTCTCTTTCCGGAGGCGTGGTCTAAGATTTTTACAGAGATTCGTGACAAAACAGGGGTATGTCATGATCCAATAGCAATCAAATGTTCTAAATGCATATTTAGTCTAATTCCTTTAAAAAACACGAAAAAAAGTGTTGAATCTGTATGTCCTAGCACTAATAATTGGACAGCGACTAGGAAACATGATGAAAGTTACCCGTCATATTCTTACCAGTACCAGATCATCTAAGTACCGGATCACCTAGGCACAAAGTTGAAATTAGTACGGGATCATCTGAGTACCATATCACCTGTGTGTAGAATTTGTAGTTGGTATAGGATCATCTGAGTACCGGATTACCTGAGTACTGGTTTTTTTCGAGTACCGGATCACCTGTGTGTAAAATTTGTAATTAGTACCAGTATAGCGCAGGGTCCCTTCTTTTATACTGGATAGGATTCGGTACCGGATAGGCACAACGAGATGATTTGGTATAGGGGTGGCCCTTGGTACTAGATGAACATAGAGGTGATCATTGATGCCAGATAAGCACAAAAATGAACATTTTTCTGGTGCTTAAAAAAAATCTTGACACAGATTCTGGTGGCAGTGATTTGTAGGAATAGTTGGTGTTCTACGATCAAATTCGACTAAAAAAACCATGTAGTTGCCAAAGTTTATAGAGGAATGATGCAAGAAAGCCTTGTAACATGAGGGTATTTTGTAATGACCAATGACTGAGATGACATAGCTCCTTTTCTTTTGGAACCAAGGTGATCATGCTTCAGCTGGCATTTCCTCTTTTATTACAATAACAATAATAATTCTAACTACTTCTTTTTTGTGGATTTTTATCGAGCCCACATTAGTTAATGCTCACTGGTATTTTCAATTTTACAGAGTCTGAAAAAATTAAAGGAAACTCTCTATACTGTCCTGTGGATTTTTATCGAGCCCGGGCCAGTTCCTGCTCGCCGATATTTTCAATTTTAAAGAGTCTGAAAAACTTAAAGAAGACTCTCTATACTGTCCCGTGG
>CBVK0102028493.1:0-11007 GCA_900067695.1 Picea abies | reverse complement strand
TTNCANGGTGACCTTGGCTAACCTTTCATACTTCCTAATATCATTTGGTATATTCTGGTACATATGATTAAATCTCCGAGAGAATTCAAAGACAGGCTCACCATAATTTCTTTGAAGATTGCTGAATTTTGTCATGTAATACAAGTCATCTTTACTGTCTCCCCACTTTCTCAAGAAGTTAGCATCGAGATCTATAATAGTAGTAATCGAGTTAGCTCTTAATTTCCTGAACCACTTCCTCACTTATCCATCTACAATTTTGACAAAAGTCCTCATCCATACATTATCATAATCCACTTGAAAACTCTCAGCAAAGGAGTAAAAAGTTTTCAAATGTTCCTCTGTAGTTGTTTCTCCTTCATTGTCAAACCTTGGAAGGTACTTCATGTAATTGTAGTTGTTTCTCCTTCATTGTCAAACCTTGGAAGGTACTTCATGTAATAATTACCTCGGAGAGGATGGATATTGTTTGGCAATACTAAAGGTGCATATCTTGCATCCCTGATAGCATCCATAGGATTGGGTGGTGTTTCACCTACCATTGTTTGACCACCTAAAGGTTGATTTATATGTGGTTACTGTGGTGATGAGGGCTTAGGGATATTCACTAATTGCATCTTTTGAGAAGACTAGATAATTTCTTCAACAAGTTTTTAGCAGCCAAGATATTAACTTGGAGGTTAAGATTGGGTTTCTCTTCTTGAGTTTCTTCAAGGATTGGGATTTTTTCTNNAGATTGGGTTTCTCTTCTTGAGTTTCTTCAAGGATTGGGATTTTTTCTAAAGTAAAGTACTCTACTCCTTCAATAAATTCAATGTTTTCTCCAGGTTTATATCTACTCACAGGATAAGGTGTAAAATGATTCTGGTTCATAAAAGTCCTCTTTCCCTGAAGGTGGATTCTTCAGAAGGAGGTAAAATTAACAACTTCTTAGACACTTATTTGCAAAGGGTTTTAGACTATTTTAGGATCTTCTCAGGGTCTGAAACAGCAGGCACATTTGGAGATTTTGGATGGGCTCCAGTCCCCTTTCTCTTTGGAGCCAAAGTGTCTTATGTGGAGTCATCAGGTTAAAATATATTGCAGTCAACTTGTGCCAAGTTATAATTTCACCATCTACAACTAGATCTATAAACTCTTGTCATTCTACCTATGAAAAATCTCATCATTTTGTTCCCCGACAACGATGCCAAAATATGTTATCTCTATAAGTCAACTCAAGAATGCTATTGAGTCAAGCCTAAAACACCTTGTTTCAAAACTTTCAATAGGGTTTTAGAGATGGATAGATTCTTGCTTTGTTTGAAAGGAGATAATGATATGATATGTTAAGATCACTCACCTAGGTGCAACAATCCAGGTAAATAAAACTAATGGCCAGTGAATTAAATATTTGGGTTATGTGATTGAGAGAATGGAAAGACAAAATTGATAAATTCACCAATAAAAAAATATTTTCCTCTATGTCCTTATATAGTAGAAGAATAAACCTTTTATCTAGAAACCATTCCAAATAATATTTAAGGAGAAGAAACACCAATGTGCCAAATATTACTGAAAATCCTTTAAAGAAACCTTCTCAACACATAAGAATTTCTCATAAAATCATATAACATCAACAAAGTGTTTCAAAAGAAAACAGGAAGATGATAAACAGAGAAGGAATACAAAACTAACCATTAACTTTATTAGCAACTAAAGTCTTTACATAGGCAAGATGAATCAAAACAATATTTAGATATACAATATCAATCCAAAATAGGGATCGAACCCTTTCTTCTTATACTTCATGAAATATATAGATTTTTACATCAGTTTCATACATTTATGGTCAATTTGATATCTAGGGATATCTTAAAAATAACTCCTATAGGCCCTGAGGGAAAATCTTTCCTATATCTATTGATACATAGAAATAGAAAACAATTACAATTTAGATCCTATAACCTAGGCAACAATTTTGCATAGGGATAGGTCTTTGTTGATTTGATTACACCTGGCTGGTACACTACATCCTTCACCTAATCTTTCGAGATCCACCTGATCTTTTTTCATCCATCTGATTCTCTATGATCCATCGGTTCCAACACTTTCACAAATTGAAAATAGATGATTGATATGTATTGTCATCCACCAAACATAGTTTGTAAATAAACCTTAAAAGGAATATCATACTCTCTCGTATGATTCCATAAAATATTTACCTCATCATGTGTTTTTCCCAGCACAAAAATGCAATTATGTGTCTTCTTCTACAAAATCGACTTCTAAAGGTGTTCCTGTAGGGTCAATATTTTTCCTATGAGGATTGTTGCGGGGACTTCTTGTAGCTCTCTTTTAAAATCAGATTTTAATATCCTTAATGCATTTGTCCTGTCCATGTTACAGCCAATTGTTACTCATAGGGAGATAATACCTTAAGTTCATGAAAACAAAAAGGCTATCTTTAAGCATCCATCATCTTTTAGTCAAAAATTAGGTTTTCCATAAACACTTAAGTTCATAAATTGAAAATTGTCCTTGGAAGACAAATTTAGTTGCCTAACCTAACAGATCGAAATTGTTACCTCTTGTTTTCTTTGTTACCTCAGAATTAGTTGTCATTTTCATTGGCTTACCATATTTACCTATGGTCATAGTTTTTGCACACTTCTTGCTCTGTTTACCTTGCTTCCTCTGTCGTCTCATAGAAAATTTTTATTTTTCTGTAGGAACATTTTTATTTTCTTCTAGATCCTCTTTCTTATGTTTCTTCTTCTTAGCTCTGATTTTAGAAACCTTCTTGCTTGTTTATGGCTCCACATTAGGGTTTGTAGATTCCTCATCGATTACTATAACCTTATATTTGATTGCAAGGCTATACATGGATTTAGAATTCAATCTTCACTTGTTTTGTGGCATTGTTCTTCTTTTCCTTATCATAACTTTGCATCTATAAACATCATATTCAGAAGAACTAGAACTAGGAGGAACAATATTTGTAATAGGTTCTTTAGGTTGTACAGGGATTAAGTGTATCTCTACTGTCTCAGGTTCTTGAATCACATTCAACATCATAGGTTCTGCTAACCTTTTAATTTTTATTATATAAACCTTTAGTGCATGTGGGAAAGGATTCCTACCTCCACCTAGTGCATGGGAATATCCTTCACCTATTTGCAAACTGGTTGGGGTATCCTTGACTTGTTCACCTGAAATATTCAAACTAATTTTTCTTTTATTATTCCTTGAAACAAAAGGTTGATTTATAATTGATGATGCTCCTTTCATTGGCTCAAAAAAAAATTCAATCAACTTTTGGGTAGGAGGATGAACTTTTGTTTTAAACCCTGATTGGATCAAGAATTGATCCCATGTCCTCTATCTTTTCTCCATCTCTAATTTAATGAGTATCTTGATTAAACCTTGATTATAGATACCATGCGGGGGATTATTGGTATTTTATTGAATTTTCATGGCCATTTTATTCATATCCCTTAAGAAATGATATGGCAAGCTCATCCTTTTAATTCCTGAAAAATGAAGGAGGAATCGAAGATGGAGCAGGAACACAATAGTGAAATTACCTTCACATTTAATATAGTGTTTTAGCATCTGCAAATCCTCCAACCATTCATCAACTATCCAGTTCTTAGGAATACACTTGGCCCAATTGGGATCTATGTTCTCATGTTTAAGGAATTGATTGATATCCCCACCTGTGATTAACTTGTTCTTGAAACATTTTTCAGCATCACAAGGGAGATTACAAGTTGTTTCTATTGACTCCTATGTAACCTACATTATTAGATGAGCGATTTGAACCCTTTGTCCATCAAATCTTTCAACAAATTTCTGAGCTATATCTTAGTGGTAAGCATCCAATTTAGCGCAATACATATACCATCAATATTTGTTGAAAACATGTGTGATGTTTGCGTATGCCTCCATAAGCTCAGGTCCATAAGATTCCTTCTTGTTTACATGTCCACTTTTACCCATATCTTCTATCATGACCAGGAGACTGGATTACTTGTTGTAGAAGTGGGATATGCCTACTATGTGGAGATAGATATGATATTTCCTTTTTGTATGGAGGTAATTCAAATCAACTAGCTAGAATGTGAAACTAGAGTAACAAATAATATAACCTGGTTGAAAATTTTGGTTTTAAAAAACCCCATCCACGTGACATCTTGGATAACATATACAAACAGGTGAAAATACTACCACCTTTGCATGTTTTGATGTTGATTGGGTACTTGATAACCTCCTTGATATTTCATTCTTTTAGGTAGGATGACTCATGTCTTCAAACTCCAACAATATGCATAATTATGAAAATTAGGGAAAAGTGGAAGTTCCTGTAGCGCCCTAAAACAATTGTCCTTTGGAATATTTTGGATGGAATTGACTTGAAAGTCATTATCCAACTTTGGTAATCATGAAACATAAGTTATGACATGACATATGAATATGATGGGAATATTTAAAACTAAATGGTTTCATGAGACAGTCATATAAACATGTGCATAACACCTCATATCCCCTCTTTCAAGACTAAGTATCTCTCATTCCTCTCAACATAACATTATTTTGACCCCCATGATAAAAAATTTGAACCTTTAACAACACAATGATGCAGATTTATAACCTATACAAATTATGTTAGTGAAGAAAATAAGGGATGACAGATAAAACTTTGTAGAACATAATAGGTGATGACACCACTCATGAGGGGACATTTACCATTGTGTGAGTTGGGATTAGTAGCATTGTTGGTATTCTATTATCTAATCTTTTTTTCACCTATTGAACCTGGTTCAGATTTAGTAAGCTTCCCAACAAAATCCCTGTAAAACTATTGGCCCCTCTGGTAAACCAAAAGGCAATGCATCACATAGAGTGTATTGTGCAGTCTCACCCAAGATAGCTCTATGGGTGGCTGCAATACTCAAGTGTTTGCAACCTAATATTGAGCAAGATCTGTATTTGTGCATCGTAAACTTTATTCATTCCATATAACATCTAGTTATACCATTCATTCTATGCATGCATGTGGAATACCATATTTACTTAGTTACTTCATTCATCTAACATTCATCAACTAATCAGACATAAATACGCATTCATTCATTCACATAACACAGTATTATCATGGTTCACCCCCTCCTTGGCTACATCTACAAAGATTTGTTTCTCAAGATTTTATTATAGCTTAGAAATATATTGCGCCACATGTGGTTACATTATTACTCCCTCCTCTCTCCCACAGGCTTCTCGATCCCTGCGAGGCTGACTAGATCACACTAGGCTCCTCACCCTGTGATCTAACCCTTGGGATCGAGTCGCTCATTCCTTCTCTAGCTCACCAGTTTAATGACTCATACAATCCTTACAATTCTCTTCCTCTATGTCTCCTCTCCTCCCCTCTCATTGTCTCTTCATACATTGCCTATGTACTACTTATTTATATCCTCAACTCACATGCCATTATAACGCATTAAAAAAAAACCTAAACTTAGCATCATTAGGTCTTCCTTGCATGCACGCTTCGCCTACTTCTCTTGCACATGTTGCTTTTCCTTCAAGCTATCTTCTGCATGTTTTTCCTCAGAAAATATCCTTTCTTTCTATCTAAGCATGCATCCAACAAACCCCCAACACTGACATGTGGCTCATCTCGAGACACCTAAACCTTGTGTGCCTATTCAATCTTTCCTGTAAGAGCCTAGAACTTCTCTGTGAGTTCCTTTTCTTATGTTTGAGCCTATGCAGTCTTCTCCTTGAGTGCGTCCAATACCCGCACTGCAATCTCACCGTTGATCATCCCTACGTACTCTACCTAAGTTTGTGCCATGTTCTTATTTGTGTCTTCCACCTATGCAATGAACTTTGTTTCCTGCTCTTGGAGTGGTTCCATTTGATCTTGCAGCTCCTTCTTCTATGTCTGCGTGGCTATGATTTTTGCCTCCATCTTCTTCATATCCTGTGCTCCTTTGACACACTCCATGATCAACATAATCCTCTGCCTCTGCTTGAGGTTCTGGATAGTTTCTCTTATCCTTTCTTCCTCCTGGTCCCACTACTGGACATGTTGTTCCTCTTCCAACTTCATCCATAGTTGTGTTTCCTTCTTGAACAAGTTGGTCGTTGCATGGAATTGTCACTAATTCTCCTTTATCGGTGTTTTTGCCTCCTGTTTCCTCTACTCCTTCACCTCTAGTGGAGTGGTATGTATCATATTCTCATGGAGGTTCTCGATCTCCTACCTATATTGATTAATTGTCTGCACAATATGATCAATATTCTATGTCATCATGATCTTTGTCATCTGCGTTCTCTTTGGGATTTTCTCGTAGGCTACAACCAATTCCTACTCCAGCCTATCCATGTGGTATTTTTCAAATTGGTCTTGATCTTGGTTTGCTCAAGTACCAATTCAAAAATTTCTCGATTGTGCTTTGTCTGCTGCAATTCCGCTGCGTCTGTGCATGCACGTGATCGTACCTCCTGCACGACACTGAATTACATTTTATACAAGGCCTTGGTTGGTATCTGCATCATTATCAACTGTGTTTGGGACAAATCCTTCACCCATGATTTCGTCCATGTGAAATGTGCTCAGTGTGACATGAAATGTTGAGCTTGGTTGTGTTGTCATCTAGATCCTATTCGGCTCGCTTGATCCAACCTCGGCTCCTATCTGTGATACTACTGAAATTGATTATATTCCTCTATCGGCCCATTGTGTTTCTCTGATATTCTCAAGGATATGTCTCATGTCTTCCAGCTCATCCTGCATTCTATTCCTTTGGTGATAAACTTCATCAAATTCCTTCGTTGTATGGTCCTAGACCATCTAGGCTATGATGTTTGCGTTGTCCTCCTTGATGGTGTTTTTTGGTGGTGTTTTATGCGCCTTAGATTTCTTGAATGCACCCACCATTTTTATGACTGACATATTAGTTTGGCCTTGGTCCTACTCAGTAGCACTCGATGTGGTTTCTTGTGCTGTCTTGGTCTCTTTCTCCTATTACTGTAGTGCCTGGGTGCTGTTATTCTTCCCCATCTGGGTGATTTTCTTGGACACAACTCCTTTTTTCTATTGTGCATGGGTTTGACCTATCCTTGGCTTCTTGGGAACCATTATCTCTTCTGCATGTGTTTGTTCCTTCCCTACCTATGCCTCTATATTTGTGGGCATCTCTTGATTCAAGACTGGAATCCTCCAGTCCTCGTTCCAATCCTTGATGGCCATCTCTATGTCCTCTTCCTTGATGCAGTAGCGTAGTTGTAGCCATTGATTGTCACTATGTCCTCTTCCTTGATGCAGTAGCGTAGTTGTAGCCATTGATTGTCAAGATCCTTCTGTGCTTGGATCCACATTACATGTCTAGTTTCTTTGAAGTTGGCTATGCCTTGATACTAGACGACCACTTCCAGCATAACCCGCCAAGTGTTGGGTATGCTCTCTTATAGGTCATTATGATATCCTTCAAATATGGTTGTATTCTCTTTTATTTTTTTTCTGTTTGAAGTGCACCCCAAAGATAGGTATTGCATTGTGTGGTAAGGATTGGGTCTTGTGGAAAAGAATGAATACTTAGGCTCCTTCCCTCTAATCAAGGTGATCAGGATGAGTAGCCATGAGTAGTGAAATTTTTTCCTCAGATCCTGCGCATCCTTGCAGTCTTCCAGGAACATATTCAACAAATACGGGGCCCATCTGAGTGTGGTGCCCTCAACAAATACGGGGCCCATCTGAGTGTGGTGCCCTCTGCACACTATGTTGCAGCTGCAAAAACCCCAATATGAACTTCCTCTTTGAGTCATTTCCTGATTAATTTGCATGCCATATTTTTTGTGTCAATTCTTATCACTGCGTCACTAATATGCTTGATTATGATTAGGCATGACCCCCTTTTAGTACCATACTTATTCTTAATTTCCTCATCCAATGCCTTCTCCTTCATCTTGTCCTCAAGGAACTGTGAAGGTGCATCCCCCCGTGATGGAATCCTTGTGATGTATGCAATGAGATCTACGTCTATTGAGATGATCTGTTCCAACCACATGTATCCTTCGTGGGTGACTTCCATCAGTTTCTTGACGTAGTTGTTTACGTGTTGGCACCTCCCAAGGTGTGGAATGTCTAATAGGCCTAGAATCCCGATTTTGGCCAATCTGACTACCCACTGACTTTCTTGGTTAATTGGTTCACCAAAGGGTCCTATACCCATAGTATCTAGATAGACTTTCTTGGCAAACTCTGAAAACTTGCCTATGTCTATCAAATCATGGTATGAGTACCACAATTTCTCCAGGTGGCCTAACATATTTGTTGCTATACATACCCCTTCTAGAATGCATGGAAAGACAATTCCTATGGTGGCCTTCTTGCATGGTGATCTTTGTACTGGTTGTTTTCCCTTCCACTATGGTGGCTAACTCAAGGTTATAGCCTCGATTGTTTGATCTTATGCATACTAATATACTCGATCGGTGACATGTTCCATTATGCCCTCCTATGGTTGTTCTGACGTGGTTATGTGTGACCTTTATGGCATAGTCATTTCTTCCTAGTTTCGGAACATCCCATTAACTTTCAAGGATTCTTTAAGGTTTTTGAGGTGTGAATGGTTGTCTATGTCCTCGGCCTATTGGCCCTGCCCCCCTTCTGACACATCGATGTCCATGTGCACTGGTGCTATCTTCTAGGTTTCCTACACGATAGGCGTGGGGATTCTTGGTGTCATATCAAGCGATGGTATTTCATCCACATTGATGACTTCTGACGACTAAGGTAGTTTTTGTTCGCTTCCCTGTGGCTGCGGTGGTGGTCTGATGTTGTTGCGAGGTCTTCTTCAATTTTGGCTTGACTCTCCTAGTTTGGGTGGTGCCATGGTGGTAAAATTACTTTCTGTCGATCTTGGTGGCCTCTGTAATCTCTTGGTGGTAAAATTACTTTCTGTCGATCTTGGTGGCCTCTGTAATCTCTGTAAACTTCAATCTCTACTCTATATATTCTATCTCCCTATCCTTTTCTCGATTTCATAATATCCCTTTCAATCCTATCGTGCTTCCCTTATATATAAATTGGGTAAAACTTCTCGGAGACATTACCCATCTTATTTTTTAAATGAGCTGATGCTTCTCATGTACTTTCTATCGATCTCCCTTGTTGTCACCATTTGGTGTAATTAATGCGGCATCTCATCAATCATTTATGTCATTTAAGTTTGATAGTCGTCATCCATTGGCACTTTATTTTCCATACCCATTATTCCTGTTTTTTCCTCTTTTTAGTGAACATTAGTATTTTCTCCATTGTGTTAGAGTTTTTGAGAGAACATGCTTCATTCTCTTTTCTACATGCTAAGCCTTTTTTGATGTTTGGCACGGTAACTCATTTTATTTTTTTAAGTGTTGGGAGGTTGACTGTCCCTATACAACTTTAGTTGACTCCCATTGATCATCCCTCTAAGTTATGTTCCTCCTAAATCTTTCAACTATAAAACTCCCCCATCTGTGATAGTCTTTACTTCATATGGTCCTAACCAATGTATTCTGATTTTTCTTGGGTGCTGAAGGGATTTACTGTCATATGCCAAGACTAAGTCTCCTTCCTTGAAGTCTTTCCTCTTGATATGTTTGTAATTCCAAGATTTGTCTCTTTTTTTCTGTACTTCTTGGTAAAACCCTTATAGAATCATGTCTTCCTCCATGATCATCATATTATTTATCCTTTCTTGTATTGTGCCCCATTCTGTCATGTTTGCAATTGCTACTATGTGCAAACTAGGTACCAAACATTCTAACGGAACCACTTCTTCTTGTCCATAAACCAATTTGAATGGTGTGTGTCATGTCAACATTTTGCATGTGGTCCTGTACGTGCACAATACTGCTGGTATATTTAAGTCCCAATCATCCCTATTAACGATGAAGATCTTCGTCAGTGCATTTTCAAGGATATTTTTAAATCCTCCACTATTCTGTTTGCTTGAGGGTGATATGGTGTACTCTTTTTATGATGAACTTCAAACTCCTCAGTCATAGTATTAATAGTATTGTTAATGAAATGAGTGCCTTGGTCACTCATCAAAATCCCCGAGCAACCAAATCTAGTGATCACTTGCTCAAACATGAAGTCTATTGTTGTCTCTGTGCTGCAATATTTTACTGGTGTTGCTTCCACCCATCTTGTTAAATAATTTGTCTCAGTGATAATGTACCTCACACCTAACCTTTTTATTGGTGGGTTAATTGGTCCCACAAAATCTATTTCCCATTTTTCAAATACCTACAAGGTTACTTGTGGGTTGAGGGGCATCTTATCCTTTCTATTCGGTTTACCAACCCTCTGACATGCGTCACATTTCTAGTAGTAGTCCTTTAGGTATTTGTGAACAATCAACCACCATATTCTTGTGTGAAATACCTTCTGTGCGGTATCTTTTCCTACATAATTTCCTCCTGATATTCCCTCATGGGGTTCTGCAAAGATCCTTGGTCTTTCATTCTCTAGCACGCATCTTCTCAAGATGATATCTACACCCATTTTGTATAAGTGTCTTGTGATCAATTGATAGTCTGCAACCCTCATTACTGGGTTTTTCTTTTTCACAGTGTTGAATTCCTATGGTGCAACCCCTGTACTCAATTACGGGATGATATCCGCAAAGTATTCAACGGCTATCCAGAATTAAAATAATTGTGCGTTGGAAAATTTATCCTCTATAATCATAGGTTCCTCCCCATTTGTGATCCTTGACAGGTGATAAGGTCCTTTGTTCAACTTTCTTAGTTTAAATATCACTTCGAAGTCAAATTCTTGGAACAACAAAAATTGTTGGCCCTTGGTTATGGAATATTGCAAAGAGTAAGGAAAGAAGCGCGAAGTATGAACTGCACGGAAGACACACTGAATGAGATTAGGTTGAAGTGGTTAAAGAAAAATAAAAGTAGTGAAGTAATGTAATATCCCTTAGCCGAACCCAAATGTAAATATAATCCAAGTATATT